>JBCNJP010012807.1:0-13282 GCA_039602395.1 Deinandra increscens subsp. villosa | reverse complement strand
TCTACGATCAAGCAAACCTCTAGTAAGATCCGTCTTACGGTTTTTCAACTTTATACTCTATTTTTAGCATAAACGGTGTTTTCCTTCATAACATTTTAAACAAAATGGCTAATTCTCGAAATGGCAGTTCAAGTAAACCACCTTCTTTTATGCCCGATAATTTTGATACGTGGAAATTACGTATGATAGGGTATCTTCATCATTATTACTAAAGGACGTGGAAGTCTGTAATTTATGGTCCCACTATTCCAATTACGTAATCCATCACCGAACCGAAGGTTGACTTGGTAAAACGTGTTGAGAATTTCTCTGACGAAGATCACAAATCCGTCGAAGGTGATCACAAAGCTTTGTGGGCATTACCAGCTGCACTCTAAATTTTGTTCTTGTTGGTTTTAAAAATTGCAAACCTGCTTTCAATTTATGAAAAGCACTAAATGAAATGTACAAAGGTACAGATGAAGTAAAAGAAAATAAAAAGGATATACTAAAACAAAGATATGAAAACTTCTCTTATAGGAGTGGTGAGAGCATGAATGCTCAATATCTTCGTTTTGTATAGTTACTTGATGAATTGTAGTGAAATGATGTAAAACTAGAGAATGGCGATGTCATTAGAAAGTTTTTATGGTCTCTACCTGATGTATGGACTGTATATACAGTAAGCATCAAGTACAACAAAGATCTTAAAAATTTGAAGCTGTGTGAATTACATGGGATGCTGAGTGCCCATGAGATGGAGATCCAAGAGAAATCTGGTGTTTTAAGCAAATCAACTGCATTAACACTTCCCACCTCTACTGCACTAATCACTTCTCATGATGTGAGAAGTCAATATAGTGATCAGACACCTATGATCACTTATCACACTTCGCCAAGAGGTAATGAACTTGTACCTCAATTTAATAACAACCTTGCTCATGTTGCAGAAACAAACCATGGAGGTTTCACTAGATCTGATCTAGAATGTATAAGTGCTGATGATCTGGAAGAAATGGACATCAACACACAACTAGAAATGGTCCCATTCAGAGCACAACATTTCTACAAAAGAACTGGTAGAAACTTCAATAGAGACAAAAGTGCTCAAATTGGACTTCACAAGAGTAGGGCAAAATGCCTTAACTGTCACCAATTAGGACACTTTCCCAGGGAATATAAGAAACCCAGAAGAGAAGGAATGAATAAGGATGGAGGCAATTACTTAAGACCTCAGAATGCATACACCAAATCTCATAATACACATGCATCATCATATGAAGGTCCCACACCTCCTAAACCTGGCTCAAATGCTCAAAGCAATGCAACCGCTACAGTTGCTATTCAAACTGAATGGGTTGATTGGGAGGACATAATGTAAGAATTTGTTCCCATCAACCATGCTTTGATGGCAAAGAAAGTCTCATCTTCTACTTCTACCTCTTCAAACACTAAGGTAAATACTGAAACACCAGAAAAGGTTCATTCTTTACTTTGCAAACCAGAATGTGTCGACAAAATTGAAAATTATAGAAAACATAATTTGGCTCTTATTGAAGAGATGGCAAGCCTGAAAGAGATAAAAGAATACTCTAGAAAGGCTGATATTGCCTACAACAACAAGATTGGGGAACTAATCAAAACCATTAGTTCTTTGAAACATGATAAAACCAATCTTGTAACTCAAATTGATGACTTATTTTCAAAACTAAAAGATGCAAAGAAGGAATGTGAGGATGTGAGAGCAGAGTTATGTATAACTAAACTTAATTTATCTAATGCAAAAGCTGATTGTGCCGAACTTCAGGCCAACAATGAAAAACATCTAAATTTGTGAGCAAATCAGAATGCAAAGGGTAACAAACATCAAAATGGGGTTGGGTATAACAAAGTTACTTAGCCAGATTCTTACACAAAATGTGTTGAGCCTGTAACAAATGATAAATCAAATGTTCAACTTACTCCAGACCCTGTTGTTGAAACTGTCAAAGAAAATAATATTCCAACTGAGATTCCTATTATAAACTTCAAATCAAAAGAAATAAAATTAGAAGTTGCTACATCTGAAAAGGTAGTCTCATCAACTGTTAAACCACAGTTATGTAGCACATCTGAAAATGAAGAAAACCTCTTGAAATTGAAAACTGTTGAGAAATCTGAAATAATTGAATTGACAATTCCAAACAAATTGAAATGACCTTCAGTCACCTTCTCAGAAATAATTGATGAGATTCCTGAAACCAATAAGAAGGTAAAGGAATGTATCATTTGTGTCAAAATTGGTCACATAGCAGTTATTCTGAAAAGAAGTTTGAACACCCAGCAAAATTTTACTCCAAGAATTCAAGTAATTACTCAAGATCTCGACAATCAGGGTCCATATTTTCATTGATAATTATGACCATGAGAAGCTAGAATACAATGTATCTCCAAGACCTTATGAAAAATTCAAATCCTAGGAGAATGTATGCTCCTAGATAAAGACAATGGATACCCAAGGTAAGTTTTACCTCGGACGGCCTAAGTTACTACCCCGAGGTAAAAGTTACCTCGGGAGACCAAAATTACTCTAGAAGGTATTTACACCTAATTCAAGGAAATATAAACTTGGAGTTTACTTTGAGAAAGAAGAAGTTGTTTTCAATGACCAAAATCAATATATGTTTCAAAGGAATCAATCAAAATTTTATGATCAACCTTCCAAATCTGAAACAAAATATTTTGAATCATCAAAGGTTAGAAAACAAAGGGAATATAAGCAAAGAAAAGATGCTGAATGATTAAAACTAATCAATTTCCAGTCAGATCAGAGTGATTTTCATATTCCTAAAGTGACTCAAAATCTTTCAAAAAATGATCAGTCAAAGGCTGAATCATCAAATTCAAAGGAAGTAACTCAGACACTTGTACTCAAAAAGTATAAGTATATGATGCCATAGGTAGACCCAAGACCACAAAGGCTTGGGTACCCTTAAGAAACTAACTCATTTGTATCATTTGTGCAGGATACTTCCAATAAATCTCAGGATAGCATCTGGGTTGTAGATAGTGGATGTTCTCACATGACAGGAAATAAAAACCTACTGTAAATACAAAAAGAGTTAATGGTGGACCAGTTACTTGTTGAAGCACTGAGGGACAAATATCTAGACAAGGGACGGTAAGCAATGGAAAGATTACCTTTGATAAGGTGATTTTTTTTGAGGTACTAAACTTTAATCTTCTAAGTGTCTCACAAATGTGTGACAAGAAGTTGAATATTTTGTTTAATGATTCTGCGACTATAATCCTTAAGAATGGTGTTAAAATTCCTGATAACATGATCTTAATCAATGCACCAAGAAAATATGGTCTTTACATTCTGGATATGGCACATACTGCATCTAATGATGTTATCACCTGCCTAATATCCAAGGCCTCGATATATGAATCGGACCTTTGGCACAGAAGGCTAGGCCATGCAAACTTTAAAACCATAAATAAAATGATAAAATTTGGTTTGGGTAAAGGATTCCCAAACAAAATGTTTTCATGTGATGAGCAATGTGTTTCTCGCCTAAAGGTAAGCAACATAAATCTTCTCATAAGCCTAGAGTTGAAAACTCAAATTCAAGCCCTTTGGAACTATTACATATGGATCTTTTTGGACCCACAAGGGTAATGAGTTTGGGAAAGAAATCTTATTGTTTTGTGGTAACTGATGATTTTTCAAGTTAAACATGGGTTTTCTTCCTTGAAACCAAGCATGAAACTCCTGAGCTTTTGAAAACCTTAATTACTCAACTTGAAAATCAATCAAAGTTAAAAGTCAAAAAAATTAGAAGTAACAATGGCACTGAGTTTAAAAACCATGTTTTAAACACATTTTGTGAAGAAAGGGAAATTGTTAGACAATTCAGTGCAGCAAGAACTCCTCAGCAAAATGGTGTTGCTCAGAGAAGAAGCAGAACTCTTATTGAAGCCGCAAGATTAATGTTGGCTAAATCAAAATTAGCTGTTACATTTTTGGGCTGAAGTAGTTAACAATGCTTGCTATGTTCAAAACAGAATTTTGATTGTGAAAAGACAAAACAAAACACCTTATGAAATTTGAGAAAAGGAAAACCAAACATCTATTTTCTAAAATCGTTCGGCTGTCCTGTAACAATATTAATATCCAATGACCTTCTGTCAAAATTTGCAGAAAAAACTGATGATGGCTACTTTGTTGGATATTCTAGTGTGTTAAAAGTATACAGAGTATACAACACTAGATCTAAAATTGTTGAAGAAAAAATTAATGTCTTCTTTAATGTAAAATCAAAGAACTAGTTTAGATCTGAGCCCTCATAGTTATTTGATATTGACTCACTAACTATTGCTTTCAACTTAAGTGTTGAGAAGCCTTCTAGTGATAATGTGCAGGTAAATGTACCTCAGGTTACTGCTGAAAATGGTAGGTTCAAAGGTGTTGATCCTCTATTTTTCTCATCAGTAAGCACAAAGCCTTTCATACCAACAAAGCTGTTCAATTTGACTCCAGCAGCAATCATAAAATTCAATCCTGATGGAACTCCCATTCTTAGGATGTGATTCAAACAGATGAATTTAATGTTGAAACCCTTCTTCTCATGTATAAAGATGCATTGGAAGATATGGATACTCAAATTCGTAAATTGATCAAGAAACTGAAAATGATATTGCAGAGAATTTGGTCTCAACTCCCACTGATTGTGATAACTTAGGCTCTCATACTTTTGAAAACTTGAAAGAGAAACTAAGTTCACCTACTCCAATAGTTGAAACTGAGTCAAATGAAAACATTTCTGAACCGCTGAGTCATAATTTGAAGAAATCTTTTCTTCATCACAAATGCCAGAATTAGAGCTAATGGGTGAACATACTCCTATCAACACACCTAAGCCTAATTTTAGTCATAATTTCCCACCTTCTTACAATTCCAGAGTGATCAAGTCTCATCCATTGGAAAATATCATTGGAGAGGTTGAAGCACCTATGAAAACAAGAAGCAAAAGTGCAAATGCTAATTTCTGTCTACATGCTTGCTTCTTGTCACAGGTTTAACCAAAGAAGGTATCTAAAGCATTGAGAGAAAATAGTTGGATTGAAGCCATGTAAGATGAATTGCTTAAAATCAACAAACCGAAAGTTTGGGAACTGTTATATTTACCAGAAGATGTACCACCTCCTATTTAGAACTAAATGGGTGTTTAGGAACAAGAAGGATGAAAGAGGAATAGTGGTGAAAAACAAGGCAAGGTTAGTTGTTCAAGGTTTTGCATAAGAAGATGGTATTGATTCTGATGACGTATTTGCACTAGTTTCAAGATTCGAAGCCATTAGGATCTTCTTGGCCTATGTTGCTTTCAAAAACTTCCATGTATACCAAATGGATGCAAAAAGTGCTTTTCTTTATGGGTTGTTGAATGAAGAAGTCTATGTATGTCAGCCACCTGGGTTTGAGGATCCACATCATCCAAACAAGGTGTGAAAACTGATAAAAGCTCTATATAGTCTTAAGCAGTCTCCAAGAACCTGGTATGAGACTCTCTCTTGCTACCTGCTGGAACATGGATACAAAAGAGGAGCTATTGACAAGACTTTATTCATCAAAAATGTTGGTAAGGATCTCCTGATGGTCCAAATTTATATGGATGACATTATCTTTGGTTCAACAAATGAAGCTCTGTATAAAAAGTTTGAGACCCTGATGCAAGCCATATTTGAAATGAGTTCTATGGGTAAACTTACTTTCTTCTTAGGACTTTAGGTAAAGCAATCAAAAGAGGGCATCTTCCTGAATCAATCAAAGTATGTTATCATCCTCTGCTGCTAAAACTCCCATCTCAACTACACACAAGTTAACATCTGATGTGACTGGTGAACCAGTTGATGAACACACTTATAGAGCCATGATTGGATCTCTTATGTATCTAACAGCTAGCAGACCTGACATCAACTTGAATTCCTGCAAGAAGGCAAGAAAGGATGACAAAAGCTGCTGAAAAATCACATGAGCAAGAAAAGGAAAAGATAAGACTTGCTCAGAATGATGAAAACTGGGAACTGCTGAAAAGATTCAGGGAAATAGTTTTGGAGAGAGGATGGATTAAAGCAGAGAACTCAACTTCTCAGTAAAAGATCTATGTGATCTGATGTCTTTGATAGTACAAGAAGGAAATGATCTCAAACTCGTCAGGGAACTAAAAGAAGATGATGAAAGCATGAGAAAGCAAAGAGAGAGGACTCTCAGAAGTTGATTAAGGTTCCTATCACAAAAGCTGGAGAGACCAGGTCCCTTAAAAGATAATTTATTGAGTTCTTAGGGGAAGACAAGAAGAGCATCAATCCCTCTTCTTTGGATACACTGAGAAGAAAGTATCATGTGATAAGAAGAAAACAAACCATAATTGCTAAAGGAACTGGAGTTCCAAGGTCTCCAAGTGCATTCTCAGGTATATTTTCTCTTCCTCCTAAACCTGTTAAACCTAGAGGTGCACAAAACGGTTTTTTTTAAGAACCGGTTCCGGTTCCAAACCGGTTCCGGTTCCATTGGCTAAGAGAAAAACCGGTTCCGGCTAGAACCGGTTCCGGTTCCGGTTCGGTTCTGGGTCCAAAAACCCGGATCCGATTGGACCGGTTCCGGTTCGGTTCCAAACCGGTTCCGCAGAACCGCTCAAAAAAACCGGTTCTTAAGAACCGGTCGCTGTAAACGTTTTTTTTGTTTTTTTTTAGTTTTTTAACATGTTACTTCTTGAATGGTGGCCAGAGTTGTTCACATCTGATGATTTTATAGGTGATAAAGGTGTAATTGATGGTCCGTTTGCTGAGTGAGATGGGGATCCAATTCCATGAATTGAAAATTAAAAGAGAGATGGTAGAAAAGTATCCAATTCCATGCATATTAATTTACTAACTAACATTTCTGCAGAAGAAACCGAAGAAAGAAGAGATGGTAGAAAAGTATCCCAGTTTATGTAACCTATGTTGTACAAATCTGGCTAGAAAAAGACATGCAGCGCCGGTTCTTGTATACCGGTTCCAGAACCGGTTCTTAAACCGGTTCCTGAAAAACCGGTTCGGTTCCGGTTCTCTGGTCCGCAAGGTGTAACCGGTTTGGAACCGCCGGTTCTATATGGAACCGAACCGGTTCCGTCAGAACCGGTTCCAAAACGGTTCGGTTCCGGTTCGGTTCGGCGGTTCCGGTTCCGGAACCGGTTCGGATGTGCACCTCTAGTTAAACCTCTTAGTTTGATTGACTCCCTTATAGGGAATGTATCTAGTACTCCACCTCCGGCCACTCAAATTTCCACTACCCCACTCAAAAGGAAACCCACCAAGGGCCAGTAGACCACCTCCCAAAAAGCCAGTCGCCATAAAGCCTAAAATTGCCAAAACAATACCAGCTAAGTTCGGAGCTGATAACCTTACCCCTATAACCCCTATAGAACCCAGGTCTACTGAACCAAAAGTTACTCCTCTATGCACCTTCAATACAAAAATCAACTGCTGACCCACTAAAATCATCAAACCACCTCCAACAATACCTCAACCACCCACTAAACCTTCAACCAGACCAACTGATGCACCTGTAGGTACATCATGGAGAAAGAAATCGTTGACTAAAAGAAAAAGAGCCCAGATAGTGTTTTCAAGTTCAAGTTCCGAGTCATCTCAAAAAGAATTTGAAACAATGCACTCCGAGCGGAAGAAGACTTATCTCCTGGAAGTTTGATGAAAAATTAGACAAGTACCTATTCACCACAAGCAACAATGAAGTACTGAAGATGATAGCTGATGAAGTTGTGAAGAGCTTATCAAAGTTAGAGCTTGGTGATGTGAGAAACACTCTATGTGACATCAAGTGTTTGTGTGCACATGAGCAAATTCTCATGATGAAAATCAGAATGTTGTTTGATACAACTGAAAGAGAGACCTCCAGTGTAGTGTCCTTAAGTACCAATTGTCTTGTGACTAGAATAGAATGGGATAATGATAAGAAAATAGTAGTCTATAGAGCTGATGGTACATTTACAAGACATATATTTAGATCCTGATAATTGGAACCTAGCTGACAAACAAACTCTCATTCATCTCATGAATAATCTATTCGACAAGGACAAGGGGCCAGAACACAAGTAAGTGCTATTGGTGAAGCAAGTTTTGTCAAAGATTTGGCAAAGAATTGGAGATTTTTGAAGTTTGTATTACTTTTGAAGATTTTGAAGTCGCCAGTAGTGAAAAAGAAAGAAAAACTTGATTTTGGAAGCATTATCTTGGGGGGAGACTATAAGGAATCACACTCCCTAGATAAATGCTTATTGGCTTAATAATCAGTTATATCGAAGGATATAGAAGGCCCGAGATAAGTTATCTCGGAAGAAACAAACTGTCCGGAGTAACTTATTTTACCTTGGAAGCTTTAATCTCTGAAGCTTAAATGCTTACCTTGGAAGTGGATAAGCGCCATAGATAACTCAAGTTACCTTGGTAAGACGAGTTATCTCGGTCAACTTGTTTGTATCCACTTGTTCTGATAGACCTGTTATTTTGTCAGACACTCAAGCAACTTTCCGCCATATCTGATCCCGTCAACTTATCTTCTAGACTAGATTAATATATTTCTAGTTTATTGTATCTTGTTTTAGCGGTCTAGATCGATCGTAGAGAAATCAAGGGCTCTCCTTGATTTCTTAGGCACTATATATAGTTTCTTATACATTGTAACCAGACACATAACAGTTTGACACAAAAACTGAGTCAGTTTTATTCTCCTTGTTTATCAAGTAATCAATATAGTTTCGAGTATTATTCATACGTTGTGTATTTACTTGCTTTACATTACATTTCCGTTTGTATTAACCTTAACAGCGTAATCGGTTTAAGTAGTTTCCGCCTGGTTAAACTAGAAGTAAAGTTTTGTATTTTGGTTAAGTATGATTAAACCAGCTCTCGATCCTACACAAACAAAACAAGCGGGCCCATAGAGATGAACTAGGTCTAATAAAACCTTTCTCTAGAAGATCTTGCAACTGAATTCACTTGGACTAATCGATAAGGTGCCCGAGCAATCGGCGATGCTCGTGGTGCCGACTTAATCTAAGTCGGTCATGGTTCCTATCTTATTTAAAGTGATTATTATTTCTTGAGTTTTATCCGTTGGTGTAGTCATTAGGAAACTTCAATTAAATATAGAAGCAATCAACTATTTGAAATCCAAAACTTAGCACACACGTGCACTAGTTTATCAATTCTAGAATTTTGTTATTATTAGTATTATTAAATGGAATATATAATACTTAAACATTACTCAAAGATTTCAGAACTGGGCGTCTTAATCTATAAACACCATTTTGAGATTATATCAGTCGTATAAGTTGTTTGGTTATTTTCATTTCTTATTATTCAAATTTGAGGGTGTTACATTCTCTCCTCCTTATAAAAATTTCGTCCTGAAAATTTAGAATCGATGAGATATATATATTTTTTCTCATCTTCTCTTTCTTATGGTTGTTCTAGATCGTGTCTTGAGTTCCATTTACTCTAACTAGAAGAATCTAACATTTCCTTAGTTTCTCGATCTGTTAGTCCACTATTTCGATATGTTTTTGATATATTCTTAGTTGTAACTTCCTTCTCGTGGTAAACGTATCTTAAGTCAATCTTAGAAGATTATGTCGACCCTCGGAGTCGATCCACATCATCAGTCCTTGATATTTGGTACTTATTCTTAATAGGGAACTTAATATAACAAATGCGCATATGTATGTGTCGATCCATCTTTCTTAACGATGAAAAGTATTGGAGGTTTCTACGAGGGATAAGCTAGGTCATGTAAAACCTATATTCAATAATTTTTAGTTTGTTTAGTGTGTTCTTACATCTTAGTTGATGCTAGGAGAATTGGAACGTCGTCAGGATTTCATCAATCTTGAACTTATCCTGAATACCCTTGACAAGTGCTAATTAAATCGGGTAATTATGATCTCTTCTAATGTGAACCTTTAAAGTTTCATCATATCTTACGTGTGTTCTTGATTTGGTTATAGTCCGTGAACCAACTTTTGACATTTATTCGTCATCTAGGTTCTAGAAGTGATAGAGTCTTTGGTGAAAAGTCTCAACTATGTGAATGTTTATATAATTGATAGAAGGATGTCCCGTATTCTGTGATTCACATCAAGATGTGATCGAATGAGAGTCATTTTGCGGAGGTAAACCTATCAGAAAGTTTTCGACCCCTTCCCCAACACATATAATGTCATACTTGAGTAATTTAAATCCTAGTGCCAGAACTTAATACTTAGGTCATCAATTCTTATTAGAATTTTTTTTATCCCTTCCCCAAAACATATAATGTCATAACATTAATACTTAGTTCACCAAGTCCTAGCGTTAAAACTTACTTGTATTACTTCGGGTTAATTATTACTCTAGAACATAGGACGCTTAGCATGTCTTTAAAAATTAGGGTTCACCACGTTCTTCGTACACCTGTGGATTAACAATCATGTTGATTAGCCGTGATTATTAATCGACCTTGTACGAATAACCCAATAGCTCCTCATTCCACATAAAGATGCCTTAAGTCCTAACACTCAATACTTATACTCTTAGACTCTTACTGGTTAAAGCTTAGGTATTTAGGTAAATACCTAGTTCGCTAAAACCGAAGGCTCTATTACCAATCTGTCACACCCCGCCCAGACAGGGCCTGGAACTGACGGGTTGATAACAACTTAGCAGCAGAAACGAAACTCTTCACATCTTGTGATCATCGCCTTTATGATACAATACGAAGCTTACACTATCTTATACGCTCTAGCAACTTCTTATGCTACTAACTTTCATTACCCCCTAAAGGGTTTCCTGTGATACACGTTTTTTAAAACATAAAACACGTTAGCCGGAAATCCTGGTGAGCTCATGTGTTACTAATTTATAACAACGTCAATTTATGTGAAACGATACATGTATCTTTAAACATGTTTGCATAGATAGTACCCCTTAGGGATGGCAAAAAATCCAAACCCGACGGGTATACCTGAAACCCGAGTCATCCGTGTTGGGTATAGGCCCGAATATTCGGGTATGGGACCGGGCATGGGATTGATAAATAAAAAAGTTTGGGTTCGGATACAGGTATGGGATTGATTGATACCCGCCCGATACCCGGCCCGTTCCCCGCCCGAATTACCAGATATATTACCCGAAACAATGTCCGAAATATTTCATATATATATATATACATATATATATATATATTGTTTTACTTTTCTTATATGTTTTTTCCATTATTTTTATATATTAAATGTGTTTCATTTTTTTTTATAAGCGTAGTAACTTATTCAAAAGTAATCGATGTATATTATAAAAGGATTGAGCATGACTATGAAGATAGTTATGAGGTAAATATATATTACAAGTCCTAAATATTATATTCTTTCTTATTTTAATGATTTTTTTTTCTAATTATAAGAATGACATGACAAATCAAGGTAACCTGTTGATTAATGAAATGTGGAAGCAACTAACGTCATTGTTTAGAAAATCAACGTATTTCTTTCATTTGAACTTTGAATATATAAAAGCGAACAATAACTCATTCTAGTATTATATGTATGAGATATTATATATTTTGGATTTGATATATTTTATTGTGTATATATTTGTATTTATCTACATTAAAATCCAAACAAGTTTTTTTTAACAAACTAATGGGTATACAGGATACCCGCGGGTTTACCCCATACCCAATAGGTAATTACTTGATAGATACCCATCGGATAATGGGCCGGGTATGGGACGCATTTTTTATTTTCAGGATGGGACTAGGATTACTAATACCTGGCCCATTGCCATCCCTAGTGCCCCTCGGGCTGTTGTTATGAGCGTGCTTAGGTGGGCGGAATACATTTCTGCATTCCCCCAGGTGTAACACCCCGTTAAGTATACCTGGATCCAGAATACCCCCACCGACAATACATGGCGCGGAATTTCATTCTCATATATTACACCGACATGGTTATATGTCACAGTTACAAAAGTAGTTATGATAACACACGTGTATCAGGACTATATAAACTCACCTTGGCTTTGAGTGCTACTGTGATGGATAGAGACTTTATTCCTAATCAGGATTTAGTCAATCTTAGATGACGGTTAAGAAATGGGTGGAATACTAGCTAGTCATCACTGTGGTTCGCTTTGAACAACCCTACCTAGTTTAAGCATGGGTGCGTAGTCCACGCCTAGACTAGGGTCAAATCACCCAAAGCCTACACGTTATGAATCTAAACCCACATCTAATATTTTATAATATCTAAACTCTATAACTAAAATCATAAATTAATAAAACGAAAACTTAAATCATAACTTACACGAAGCATCTTCTTAATAAGGAAGTGGTTGAATGAAATGTATGAAAATTAAAATGCAAGTAATTTTAATATATAGGGTCTCCTAACCAACTAACTTACGTCGGTTTCTATGGGTTTACTTAAATTATGGATAACTCAAAGCAAGATAATATCTATTTGTTGTCTAGCTCATTCCACGTTTTGGTTTATACTCGGATTTCATTCTCAAATGAGGATAATATAATCTCCTTTGATATACACATACACCACACGTGCACTCCTTTATGTTCTGAAAAAACGAGGTGGTGACTAAATACCTTGGTTGCGGAAGCTGGTCGAGTCTTTGTGTAACTCGTTTTTATAGAAACAAATCAATAATCGGATATGAACAAGGAATGGTGTTTGAGATGTGATGATGATAATGAGCAAAGCTAGTAAAACATGGATAGATGAAGAACAACATAGATAGATAGATAAACAAGGTGAAGTAGGATAATCAAATATAACCGAATGATTACAATTTACCTACCCCACGCATCCCGGGTATCATGAACTTACTAGGTGAGTTCATGAACCCTTACAAGCTTCAAAGAACCATGAATAACTCTCTCTCTATCACTCATACATATCTGTCACAATGGAAAGACTCACTATATATAGTACAAGACTCACAAAGGGCATAATAGTAAAATACTAACTAGTGACAATATTTAAACAATAAATAATATTCACTAGAGCCGTGCTGTCTTGAGTTGTCATGATGTAGGGACGGTATATAATAAGTGGTTGTTGAATATTAATCACATCTACCCAAATCTTGTTGGCTCGGTCTCTCGGATCCTAACAATCTTCCCCTATTTGTAGATGGAATACTCAACACTTGTGATATTGATTCTTGTATTCTTGCGACTTGACTTCAAGATAATCTTCATGTTGTTTTGAAA
>JBCNJP010012806.1:0-13284 GCA_039602395.1 Deinandra increscens subsp. villosa | reverse complement strand
AAATATAACTTTAATTCCGCAGGGTTATATTTGCAAGTAAAGGGCTTAGTTTTAGTTTATTCATAACTAATAACGATCCTACAAAGTCAAAGTCAACGGGTTAACCTGGTTTTGACCGAGGTGTCACAACGTTGATGATATGCTCATCATAGGCAGTAATGATAAGATGATCACATCCACAAAGGATATGTTGAAAGCAAGGTTCGACATGAAAGACATGGGTTTGACGGATGTGATTCTTAGGATAAAGATCACTAGGGCCAAAGAGGGTCTCATACTTCTCCAAACTCATTATGTGGATAAGATTCTTGAGAAGTTTAACCCGGGTGACTCAAGCATAGCTAGAACTTCCATTGACACGAGTCAACACCTCTTGAAAAACAGGGGTCAAGGAGTTTCGCAATTGGAGTACTCAAGAATCATTGGTAGTCTAATGTATCTGATGAGTTGTACACGACCTGATATTGCATATGCTGTAAGTAGGTTAAGTAGATATACAAGTAATCCAAGTGCTGAACATTGGAAAAGTATAACAAGATTACTAAGATATGTGAGGTACACTTGTGAATACAGACTAAATTACACAAGACACCCAGTAGTAATTGAAGGATACACCGATGCGAACTGGATCTCGGATATAAAGGATTCAAGAGCAACTAGTGGATATGTGTTTACACTAGGAGGTGCAGCTGTGTCTTGGAAATCGTCCAAGCAAACCGTTATAGCCAGATCAACAATGGAATCTGAGTTTATTGCTTTGGACAAAGGTGGAGAAGAAGATGAGTGGTTACGTTAATTTACCGAGGACATACCCAGGTAGCTCAAGCCAGTAACGGTCATTATTATACATTGCGATAGCCAGTCGGCAATTGGTAACGCTCATAGTACAATATATAATGGGAAGTCTCGATACATTCGACGTAGACATAACACTATATGACAACTGCTCTCAACGAGGATTATCACAATTGACTATGTAAGGTCAGCTGATAATATAGCGGATTCGCTTTCTAAAGGCTTAAGCAGGGAGGCAGTATATAAGTCATCAAGAGGAATGGGATTGAAGCCCGTGAATGTATAATTCATACAAAGGAAACCTAACATATGTGACTGGAGATCCCAAGATCTAGGTTCAATATGACAACCTACTTGTATGAATTGAGGAGGTCACTGTGAGGGAAGTCATGGTATGACTACACCCAAAACTAAAAGGAAGTTCCCAAACTTCCAAACCCGTTCCTTTATTAAACAGTGATAGTGAGGATAAGCTTCCATCTTTTAATGATTCGAGGAATCACCTAAGTGAGAGAGAAGTGTGGTCGCTTCGAAGAAAAATATGGGGGCTAATTTCTTAAGACTCTCGCAGAACCAGGCAAGTGTTCAGGACCATAAAGGACACGACTATGAGGAGTTGATACTGTCAGGAAGAGTCATGTGTAAAGTGTATTGTCGCCTACACAAACGGTAGCTCAGTTCAAAGACATCACAGCCTACTGACAGCCAGGAGGCTAAGTAAATTTTACAAGGGAAGGTTCAAAGGAGACACCTACCTATCCTACGCAAGACTCAACTGTTGAGATTTCAGAATGATCGAGTACATTGCTCCATCGATCTCTATTCATGTGTGGGATTGTTAGAAAAAATATAGGAAAAGATGCAATTTTTTCCTAACTTTGGACCTCATTATCTATATGTAGATATACTAATTAGATGGGTTATTTGATATGGTTGAATAGCCTAGGACAAGGGCTTTCCAACGAGATATTAAACATCCAAAGTGATTAAGAGGTGAATGAGATATCGATGCTCAAAGTGTGGTCTACAAACTATTCTATTGGAGCTAAAAACCATTTGTCCCACATTGGAAGTGGTTCAAAATGAAATGTGGTTTATAAGCCAAGGAACTTGGATGGTTATTAAATTGTATTGTCACTTTATACTCCAACATCTACGCGCGCGCTAGGGGGGGTGCAGGAAAATGAGAAACTCGGTTAGAAAATCGTGGGCGCGCTCGCGCATCCTGCGGACACAAATGCGACTCGGAAATGGTCGGGTTCGCGCAGACCGGTCTTTACTCCTCCTGCTACCTATTTTTGGAAATGATTTGATCTTGGAGAGCACTCCATCCAAACGATATGCGCAGTTAATACCCAATCAGTTAATTCGAAAACTGATATACGTTTTAATGCTGATTGCTGTCTTGGATAGCACTCCATCCCGTGGCTATTTAAACCCGTCCATAGCAGACAGAAACAAATACCGAAATTCATTCATTCTCCTCTTCTCTGCTCAATTCTCTCTGCGATCTCAGGCAAGTAAAAACTTCGGCAATACGTTGCTTTAGCCACCGTATCCTAAGAAACAGACCGAAATCTGCTTCAAGGAAATCGTGTTCAACACGAGCTCTGGCTTCCTCTCTTCTGTTATTTATTTTTTGTTTCGTGTTTATTTCATTATTCTGCTTCTACCGTTTTCTGTAATGCAACAATATTGTTCTGATTCAATAAAAAATTATATTTCTATCATTTATGTTTGCAAATTCGCTATTATTTCCCAGTACCGTGACATACATCCCGTACAAATACTCACAACTTTTCATCATATCATCAACAAACATTCCATATATCCCGTAGAAACATTTCTCAAACTATAAACCACTTTTATCACTTTCCTTAACCCCATGACATGTTCATAAAATTACACCGATATTTGCTGTATACCTCTTCTATTATCTATTATTATTATTATAACTTGTATATAAAAACACTTTCCTTAACCCCATGACATGTTCATAAAAATTACACCGATATTTGTTTTTAAAATTTTCTTTATTTCTGCTCTAATCCGTATACCTCTTCTATTATAACTTTTATATGAAATCAATAATGACTACATTAACATTCATGAGAATTTTTTTTATCAATAAGATAAACTATATATTGAAATAGAAATTCAAATTGTTTAATTTTGACTACACACAAGTTATGCGTAACACTTTGTACAAATTTATTAATTCAAAGATATTCCTTTGTACACATAAAGTGGCCTTTTTCTAACTTTTGATGTATAGTTTTTTTTTACCGAACTAACAAATTTAGGTATCTTTGTGATATATAGGTTCAACAGAAAGGATAAAAAGTCCATAGATTTTTCACTTCCCATTCGATTAGTGTAATCTTTCTATTATGTTTTTTTTTCTAACTTCAATTTTTTATTTATATTCGTGCACATTTCAAATTGATTCGTTAAGTTCCACATCTCTTATATGTGTTGCTAATCGCGACAACGCGCGATTTGGCCTCTGGTTCTAAGAGTATCCGGACTATCCTGCGTGGAGGGCTCACCACGGCGCCATTCAGGCACGGACCCCCCCCCCCCCGGCGCCATTCATATGCGCGGACTCCAAACGTGGAACAAACCACGCACGTGGTGAGGATAAAAATCGGACCGTTCAGCGAATTTGACCGTTAGAAAAAAATTTAATTTTTTTTTAATTTAAAACACTTATCTAAACCACCATATTTCACCAATTTCCTACATCACTTCTCCATTTTTCTTAAACAATTCTATATACTCCACCTAAATCTCTCAAAAAAGAAATAAATGGATTTGCTCTCATCAAACGGATCAACGTCCGATTCATCCGACGAAAACGCAAACAAGTTTACGGAAATGATGGTTCATCGTCACCAATGGAGGCTTAACTCACGAGCGAATCAAGTAGCAACCTGAAGAGCTCGGCTCAACCGTGACCTTGAACTAGGCCACCAAAATCTACTTGGTAATTATTTTACTGACGACTGTATCTATCCCGCTGCAGCGTTCCACCAACGTTTTCGTATGAGTCGTGCATAATTTTAATGCATTGTTGACGACTTAGTGAGAGAGTTTCCATGGTTCACTCAGAGGTCCGACGTGAGAGGTAGAATTGGCTTCATTCCTCTACAAAAATGTAGTACGGCCTTTTGTATGATGGCGTACGGTGTTACGGGAGATTGCTTTGACGAATACTTAAAGATGTCCGACCGTATAATGAGGACATGTTTGCAAAAATTTTGTAAATGTATTATTTAATTTTACATGTTATTTATTTTTTCTATTGTTTTGTACATTTAAAACTTTATTAAATATTTTATATTAATATTAGGTATCTTCAAATTGTATTAAAGAAAATATTTAAGAGAATCTACCACAAGTGACATTAGGCAGCTTTACGAGTTTCATGAAAACAAATGGGTTTTCGTGGAATGCTCGGTAGCATTGGTTGCACACATTGGGAGTGGAAGAATTGTCCCAACGATTGGAGGGCATAGTATATGCGTGTCGATCACTCTCATCCGACCATCATGCTCGAAGTCGTCGCCTCGTATGACATGTGGATTTGACATCAATATTATGGAGTCGTGGGGTCCCACAACGATATCAACGTTTTGGATGATCACCTATTTAGGATCACATAATTGAGGGGCATGAGCACGACTCATCGTTTGAACTACGAGGTGTCACATACAAACGAGGATATTATTTGGGGGACGAGATATTTCCCGAATATTCTACGCTTGTCAAAGGCTTTACAGCTCCTATTGGTGAAAGACGTAAAACATACACAAAAAGCTCATACCGCTACTCGGAAAGACATCGAGCCCCTTTCGCCCATTTGAAACAAAAGTGGCATATCATCCAAGAGCCGGCGCGATCTTGGCACGAAGACAAACTAGCCAACATTATTTGAGCTTGTTTGATTCTACACAATATGGTTCTTGAGGATGATGAAAATGTGATTTGCCAGTTTCACGAGGAGGAGTTGGATATTACGTATCCAGAAATTGATGAGGATCAAAAGCGGGCCAAATGTCAAGAAATACGAGATCAAGATGTGCACAACCAGCTAAACTCTAATTTGATTGAGGATATCTATGAGCGTTTCTATCAAAATGCCTAGTTTTGTATTTTTTTTCCTTATTTTATTATTTTTTAGAGTTGTAATTTTTTTTTCTTAATTTACTATGTTTCGTATTAATGTTTTATTTGTTTAATAAAAATAGTTATATTTTTATTTCAATGTTTAAAAAAAATTAAAAAGAAATAGAAAAAAATAATAAAAAACTTCACCATACCACATGAGTATACCACCATATGTATTGTGGATGCATGTGATCGAGTCATTGCTGACGTGATCACCACACCACACCACGTGACAATGGAGTATACAATATTCTCTTAGCAACAAATTTCGAATAGCATATATCTAGTTTATATGATTCAAGTTAAGACTATGAAAAAAAAGGAAGCTTTACATACCGAGGAAAAAGAGGAACAGAAAGAAAAACCACATATCTAGGAAACACCGCACCAAAAAATAAAAAAGAAAACATAAATACCCACAAATCTAGGAAGCGCCCAAGACAACACAAAAACAAAAACAAGCTCGATGATTGCACACAAAATTTGAATATTATAGGGCGATAACAGAAAGAACCTCTGCAACCTTCTACTAAAGCAAACCTCTATGTAATTTCACATCTTACTTCAGTAAATACTTATGCCTTTAAATTGTCAATAAAGTGGTTCATAAGGAATAAAATGTCAATAAAGAGATGGTTAAAAGACTGAAAAAACCCTACCAAAAGTTGGTATCTCTTCTTTTTCTTTCACAGATTTCAAAAATTAGAGTGTCATAACAATAAAATCACTTCCCTTCCAGAAAAGCATCTTTTCCCCCTGGTGATCCGTGTATATATATATATGTATATATACGAGTAAATCGACCCGCGCATTGCGGCGGGTCGAAAATTTTCATAAAATGTGTTTTCAAATTTAGTACAAAAGCAACGATAGTCATAGAAGTTAAAAGTTGTTTCTCACAACAAATTAAAATAACAGCAAATCAAAGAAAGTTATAATGTTAAAGTTGTTTCTAACACCACAAAAGAAAGCCATATTAACTTGCTGCTACTTCACCATAACACCACAAAAGAAAGTCATATTCACCTGCTTCCACTTCACCATCATCACCAGTTTCAAAGTCCATTATACATCAGATATGAATAGAGCTTTGAGCTTAAAGTCATACTTGATACGCATTTTTTGATCTGTTTGGATGCCATGACCATCGGCAAAAGACTTCCAATCATAAATGTTGTACCTGTAATTGAACAAATTGGCGAATACAAATTTGTTCATGAGAAAGTAAACATGATCAAATGCGTGAAGATAGTTTTTATTTTGACGATAGTTAATGTTTCAAAATGGAAAACTTAGGCTCAACATTTGACAAAAACCATATAGGAAGTATCTATCCTTTGGGGCTAAAACTGTTGATCATTTAGAAGAACATTAGCATCACAAAAAATCACACTATCAAAAATTTAAAAAACCATTCACATAAGTAAATTGAAACTAAACTCAAAGTAAAGTAAAATTCATAAACCATTTATTGATAACAAAATTAAGAAAAACAAAGTAAGACACCAAATTCAAGGTTCAGCTCAAAAGCTAACAATAGACCACAGCTATAGCATTAAAATCAAAAGTTAATAAAAATGAGCACAGACACCTACTAAATGGGAGATATATGCTGACTTACAAATAGTTTTGCTTTGGAACTAGGTGTCCATCCTCGCATATTAGACCACGTTCTTCTTCATCATTGGAAATTTCTTCATTTAGTGGCTTGTTAGAATTTGTATTTGGGCACTTAGCAGTGAACCGTCCGCGGTAATTATTAAAGCAGCAAACATCTAGCATAGTTAAACAACAACAGCAACAAAAGTATGGTAGATAGCAACAGAACTTAGTGTAACAAACATAGCCATTCCTCTTCTCTATCGACCTTAACCAAGACACACCACACCCAAACCGAATTTCACCAAAAAAATGAAACCCAGACATCAATACAGATGATAACAGAAAGAGACCACAAGAACTTTTAAAGAACCTATTCCTTTGTAAAGCATTTGACGGATACGATGGCACATATAACCAACACTAACTTTAATATCAACTAAGTTTGGAAAAAATAAACCAACAACTCCTTGAAACCTAAACTAATAACTGGTAATAACACAACTAAAATCGCCAAGCCTTGGGTGTTGCCAGGGCATCTTTTAACTCCTAAAAAAATGCAAAATTAAAGGAAAGCCACAAACACAAAGCCTAAACCTATAAAAATGACCATAGCATATCACTCCTTAAAAAACTACAAAATCAAATAAAAGCTACACCTACGAAATCTAAACCTTTAAACATAGCCATAACATATGAAATTCGTACCTAAAAATAGAAATATGAAAACACACATAAAAAAAAAATCTAAACCTTTAAACAACCTCAAACCATTTCACCAACAAATCCTCACTACACATGAACACACACACAATACACCTTTTAATAGCAGCTCTAAACCTATGAACATCTTTTTTTAACAGCAATACTGCATTCACAGAAGAAAAAAAAAACACAAAGAAGGAACTTCAACATCAAAGAGAATGAGGAACAAAGAGTGAACACATATGAAACTCAGACTATAAAATACAAACATGAATACACACAGGAAAAATTCAACATTTTAATACCAATTCTAAACACATTAAATGTAAAGTTTCTTTGTTAAAACAAATGATTTTGGGCTGCTATTTTGTGCAGTATTGAACCCACATGTCATTTGGAACACACCTTACTATAAAAAAAATTCTTTAAAAACCTTACCACACACCTAAACCACTTAAAAGACCACATTATAACCATATATGAAACACACAATACATACAATCAAACAAAGACAAAAACTAACTTACACAACAACGTTGAGAGTTTCTGCACCAACTTCGTGAGTCAAAAGAGCTTGAAACAGAAGAACAAACATGTATTAGACACTACGGAAGAAAAAATCTTGATAAAGGCATAATAAATAACACATAGAAGAAGCAAAAATTCTAGGAAAGAAATCACACTATAGTGTAGATTGAAAATCATAGACAATGCAGTGACCAAAACATTGACAATTTGCCAAAATGAAAAGGCATTTCAACAAACACTTGATACGCACACATAAATTCCCAAATATATAAAATAAAAATGAAAATAAGGAATACCGGACATGCAACCAAACATATAAATAGGACAAGTAGGAAACAATGAAACACATAAAATTAAGAAGTTTGAAGATAGAAATGATAAACTGAAGAAGAAACCAAAAAGTTGAAAAACTCATTTATGTGGATTTTGTTTCCAACAGCAGCCACTTTCAACCAATTTATTCATCGATTTTGGTTTTGGTTCTAACAGTAGCGAGCCTGTCTTTTTCCGATTTTGATTTTAACAGTCGTGACCTACCGTTATCTTCTTTGATTTGACTAATGACTGAAGAACATTTATTACGAATTTGGGTAGAGGGAAGTGCCAGATGAAAGAACTTTAGATGAGAAGTGAACATGTGCAAGTGCAAGGATTTTGAGGAGACGACAAATTGGTAGAAACTTGAATAGGGTTTGAAGATTTACCTTAGTAGCGATCTGCTCGGAACTGGAGAACAAATTCCGACCGGTCGGAGCTAATAATTATGCATAACTGCTAGGATTTGGATGAGAGAACCATGAGAATGAAAGAGAGGAGTGGATGCGCATGCGTGTAAACTAAGCAGATGGAGTCAGTTGTATTGTTTCTGAGAGTGACATGTGACCACACGTCCTTGCATCTGGCCTTACTTCACACGCGTCCTTGCACCACCCCTTTTAACCAATCAAAAGACAGTGTACGATAGATGTTAACATCTAAGTAAGAACATCCACCGCCATAAACAACGAATAGAAAATGAAGAAAAAATATGAGGTGGACGGAATAGTACTCATTATGAGTACACTTCACCAATTAAAAACGTTATATAATTAATACACACACAAACACACATACCTTTTGTAAATTTTTTTCTTAAAGTGTTTACATAGTAATCCCTCTTCACACCCTCATCTTTGGTTGAATGACAAAGGCATCCTTTAACTAGAATTTCTTTTGTGACACTCCTTGATTAACTATTTATGTTATAGTTGAAACCGTTGACTAGGGGTGAGCATTGTTTGGTTCGGTTTTTGGCTCTAACTGAACCGAAACCAAAGTTTTTGGTTCCTATTAAAAAAAAACCGTTCGATTTCGGTTTTTTGGTTTGGTTTTTTTTTCGGTTTCGGTTCGGTTTCGGTTTTTTTTATTTTATTTTTTAACATTTTTATAATATGTTGTTAATATAATTATAAATGTCTTAAAAGATAAATAAATAATAGGCGCGTTTGTGGGAAGGATGAAGCTTAGCGTTGTGGACAGCCTTATGTATAGGAGGGTCAACCCATAGCTAGGGCAAGGGGGCTCGCTCAGAGTTCGGTCTTTCGAGGGGCCCAAAATTTTATTCTTGTCCAAGGCTCCGAAAATTTTTAAGGTTCTCGAAAATAGCCCTCCCTCAGCTTGTTACATCAGCTTTTTACTCATCCTTCAAATCCTTCCCACAAACAGATTTTGCCAACAACACTGCACTTTCCGCAAACACACATTTATTTCCACATCATCATTTCTTTTCTATTGAAATAATTAGTAAATAAATAATTAATTAATAAATACTTATTAAATAAATAATTATTAGATAAATAATTAATAAATAATAATTATTACATAAATTATTATTAAATAATTATTATAAATAAATTAGACCGTTCAAAATATACAATCGTGACATTTTACCTTTTGAAAAAATGACGTTAATATAGCCGTTGGCACATTTGAACTATAAATAGAGTGTCCACACCTCCATTTCAGTTCACAAACTATGGACAATCTCTTTGAAACACTCGAACAATTCCACAATCTTACGATGTCAACACCTCCATGTCCACCAGTTGTTCAACCTCCACCTCCACAGCAAGGTATTCTGGTTCTAGCTCCATGGTTTGATACACCGCCACCTGTTGTTTATCGTCCACCTCCACTAGTTTTTCAACCTCCACCTCCACCTCCACCTCCACCTCCATCTTATTGGTTGCCTGAAAACCCACAACAACAGCCGTTGGAGGAGGAGGAGGAGGAGGAGGAGGAGGAGAGGAGGAGGAGAAGCAGAAGAAGCAGAAGAAGAAGAAGCAGAAGAAGAAGAAGCAGAAGAAGCAGAAGAAGAAGAAGCAGCAGAAGAAGAAGCAGAAGAAGCAGAAGAAGAAGCAGAAGAAGAAGCAGAAGAAGCAGAAGAAGAAGAAGCAGAAGAAGAAGCAGAAGAAGCAGAAGAAGAAGAAGAAGAAGAAGAAGAAGAAGAAGAAGAAGAAGAAGAAGCAGAAGAAGAAGAAGCAGAAGAACTATATGGGAATATAGTTAACTATATGGGAATATAGTTAAACTAAGACAAAATCTGAGTGATTGGTTAGGATGGTCCCACCAAACTCACATGGTGTTCATTGGATGCATACTGGACTGACCCACTAACGAATTGTCACTTTATGGATCGGCGTCATTAAGTGAAATTCGTAAATGGTTGCTTTACTTATCCTTAGACTTGAGATACAAGCAGGTCATGCATGTATGGATTGCACCTACTTGATATAGGTCTAACTATCCTGAATAAGGTAGTACAAAAGGGCTATTTTCAGTAAGTGTGGTGAAGTATGTGACTGGACACGTGTAGTCAAGAGGATTTGTTCCTTCAGCTTAAAAGTTGAAGCAGATACCACTGGGCCCCTCATTGGACTAATTAAGATGTTTGCATGGCCGTGCCCAAATGAAATCTAGAGATGTCTCGATTTGCAATTTGGTAATCTTAAGTTAGTTGTGAGAATGAGAAACAGAATCGTTAAAGTATGAAATGACTTGATCCATATTCATATTTAACACGGTATCGGTAACAAAGGGATAGTAAATGACTGTACCATTTAAATACACTTTGAGAAACTGTACTTAAATATTTCTGGGAGCATTGGCGTGTTGCTAGACGCTAACCAATGTTATTACCTTTACTATTGCAAGCTCAAGTGGGAGCTGTAGGGATATGATCATGTAATAGTAAGCGTATGTCCGGAAATTATTTAAGCCTACGGGGTCACACGTCTCGACACTAATGTATTTGTATTAATTAATTAGTTAATTAATATTTACCACGAATAATTAACGAGGATTCGTTAAAACTAACGGTTAATTGTTAACGGGTGTTAGTTGTAAATTAAAGAGAGATGTAATTGGATTACAATTAGGAAAGGCTTTGGGATAGGGCTTTAGGGCCGATTTCGGTTAGGGGTCCCCATCCCAATCCCTATCTTGTTTTCCAAGTTTCCTAAACCTATAAATAAACCTTATGGGTTTAGGGTTTAAGGGTTGCACATACTTGGAAAGGAAAAACCCTAAATCTCTCTCTCCTTCTCTCTCGTTTACGGCAAAGGAAAACGAACCCTAGGGGTTCGGTTTTTCTTGTGGTCCGACCAAGCCATCATCAACAAGAGGTGTTCGTGATCAAGTACTAGCATACGTACATCGGTGTGTCGTGTGTGCGAACGTAGAGGGATTTGCTTTAAATCCTAAAGATTCTTCTCTTGCCGAGCTAAAAAGGTACACGTTCTTCATCCGGTTAGTTAGATTAATTCATAGGAGTAATTCCGCTGCGTACTCGTGTTTAATTGATAATAGTTATATAACTCAACAGTGGTATCACGAGCCACCTATGATTTTAATTAATTACCGGTAATAAAAACTTGAAGGGGGGTAATCAAGATTCTAGCTTTTCGATCCAATCAAAATCGGTTTTACAATTGGCTAAAATCGGATTTCGCAAACTTGTTAAAATCGCAAACCCTAATCAATCGTAAATAGTTTACGATCGACCGTCTGTTTCCGATCGGAAACCCTAAGTTTCCGATCGTAAACCTTTGTTTACGACCCATTTGATGCAAAATCGTAAACCCAAGGTCGGCGGCTGTTTCCGAATCGGAAACCCTATGTTTTCGATCGTAAACCTTGTTTACGACATGTTGATGCAAGATCGTAAACCCCTTCTGATCGGAATCGTTAACCCCGATCGTAAACCCTTGTTTACGATCGGAAACCCTAATTCCGATCGTAATCTTCTAATTGGATCGAAAACCTCTAGCCAAATCGGAAACCCTAATTTTAGGTCTAAAATTCGATTCTTGTGATCTAAAAAATTAAGAACCCAAGTTTTTATTAATTGTTTAAACAACATGTTGTACCTTATTTTAAATGTTAAAAGGAAGTAAAAACCATGAAGTTTCATGCAAATCGTTCATGGTTATTACTTATATCAAAGAAAAGTAAAACTAAAATTATGTTAGATAATTAGAAACCCTAAGATTATGTGATTATTTGTGATAATTGCGACATAATAAAAGGTTTTATTGCAAATTTGTTTTATGAAAATCGCAGTTTGCTTAAATAACTATTGAAATATGATTTTGTTCATAAAATAAAATTTGTGTCCTAAAACTCAAAAGAAACACCGGCTCACCCATTTGAACACACTCTAAGAGAGGTATAAGTCGGGTCGCCATGCTTCCCTAAAGAGGGTAGGTTTTTAATTGCAAAGTGCAAACCTCACCCCTACGATTCTTTGTGTGTTGCAAATGGAGCTACCGAGCTCTTTTGATTTGGAAGACAAACTAAGAATTTTATAAACACATTATGTGATGAAGGTGTGCATGAACCTTCACACATAACATTTTTTATCACACATCAAAATTGTTTTGACCCAAACCAAACTTAAGTCTTTGCCATCCACCTTGAAAAGGACACTTGTAGATGTCATCTTACTCATTGGTACACAATGGTAAAATGGCATTTACATGGCAAATTCCCACTCATTGGTACACAATGGTGGACAATTTGTGCGTTCTTAGTTGGACGACTTAAAGCGAGCTAGGCGGTGAGACCCTTAGCCCGTGGCAAAAGATGGGATGAAACATGACTACAAATCACTTGGTGCAAGTTGTAGGTCCCATAAAATCTAGGAATTGTATTTGGAATACAATCATTGATCGTCACTTACCTTTTGAATGCATCATTTCTAGCAGATCAACTGATGAAATGAGGGCATGTCATTAGGATCCTAACCTTAATAAGCTTAATTGTTTAAAAGTGTTTAAACATTGGGTAGTTAAATTTATTAAGGAATACATTATCGAAAATACTGATTTTTGAACTTAATCTGTTTTGTAGATGGCAACAAACCCTCCTCAAAACAATGTTGGTCATGCTTTTCGTCAAATGTTTGAAAGAGAAAAGCTGAATGGATCTAACTTCAATGACTGGTACCGT
>JBCNJP010012805.1:0-13286 GCA_039602395.1 Deinandra increscens subsp. villosa | reverse complement strand
TCAAGGGTTTCTCTCAATTGGCTCAACCCTTAACGGCTTTGACGCACAAAGGAGTGCAGTATAGGTGGGGTGAAAAAGAGGAACGCGCCTTTCAAACTCTCAAAGATATGTTATGTTCTGCTCCAATTCTCGCGTTACCCGATGGGATTGACGACTTTGTGGTCTACTGTGATGCATCTATCCAAGGACTCGGTTGCGTGCTGATGCAACGGGACAAAGTGATTGCCTATGGGTCCAGGCAACTGAAAGATACTGAGAAGAATTATACAACGCACGATTTAGAGATGGGAGCCGTTGTTCATGCACTCAAGATCTGGAGACATTACCTTTATGGAACAAAGTGCACAATATTTACTGACCACAAAAGCTTACAGCACATCTTTGATCAGAAGGATCTCAACATGCGACAACGAAGGTGGGCCGAGTTACTGAACGATTACGATTTGGCAATCAAGTATCACCCGGGAAAAGCCAATGTTGTGGCTGACGCCTTAAGCAGAAAAGAGTATGAAAAGCCTCGAAGGATACGAGCGCTGCAACTTACCATTCATTCGGGACTGCCGGATCGAATCCGCGATGCTCAAAGAGAAGCTCTGAAAGAAGAAAACTTCGCAGCTGAAGCACTGCGAGGGGTAGATGGCCATTCTGAAGTTAAGTCCGATAGGGCTCACGTACTATAACGACAGAACCTGGGTTCCTCTGCTGGGAAATCTCCGTGAGCTCGTGATGGACGAGGCTCACAAGTCGAGGTATTCGGTACATCCAGGATCAGATAAGATGTACCAAGACTTAAAGAACCTGTATTGGTGGCCAAATACGAAAGCCGACATCGCGCGATATGTGGCTAAGTGTTTAACATGTTCAAGAGTTAAGATCGAGTACCAAAAGCCTTCTGGGCTATTACAGCAACCAAAAATCCCAGAATGGAAATGGGAGGATATCTCAATGGATTTCGTAACAGGATTACCTCATCGATCAAATCAACCGGATGCGATTTGGGTTATCATCGATCGGTTAACCAAATCTGCACATTTCATTCCGATGAAGGAAAGTGATAATATGGATAAATTGACAAAGCTATACATCGACAAAATTGTGAAGCTTCACGGTGTGCCTAAGACTATCATTTCCGATCGAGATCCTCGATTTACTTCCCGGTTATGGCAATCAATGCAGGAAGCATTGGGAACCCGACTAGACATGAGTACAGCTTATCACCCGCAGACTGACGGTCAGACGGAACGAACGATTCAAACCTTAGAAGATATGCTCCGAGCTTGTGTTCTGGACTTTGGGAAAGATTGGGAGACTCACCTTCCACTGGTGGAGTTCTCTTACAACAATAGTTATCATTCAAGTATAGGTGCTGCACCTTTTGAAGCACTTTATGGCAGAAAATGTAGATCGCCCGTGTGTTGGGCCGAAACGGGTGAGAAAGGGCTCACTGGACCGGAAGTTATCCATGATATGACCGAACGGATTATTCAAATTAGGCAACGGCTAGCTGCAGCGCGTGATCGACAAAAGAGTTATGCCGACAAACGCCGAAAGCCTCTAAAGTTCGAGGTGGGTGACAAAGTATTATTGAAGGTATCTCCCTGGAAAGGAGTGATACGCTTCGGGAAGCGTGGAAAGTTAAATCCTCGCTACATCGGTCCGTTCGAAATTATTGGGGAAGTAGGCCCGGTGGCCTATCGATTGCAACTCCCTGCTGAACTCGATGGAGTTCACAACGTGTTTCACGTTTCCAATCTAAAGAAATGTCTGGCTGAAGACATCGAAATAATTCCTCTGGAGGAATTGGAAATCGACGAACATTTGAGATTCATCGAGCAACCAGTAGAAATCATGGGACGCGAGGAGAAAGCCCTCAAACGTAGCAAGATTCCGATCGTCAAGGTGCGATGGAACTCAAGGCGTGGACCTGAATATACTTGGGAACGTGAGGATCAGATGAAGAAAAAGTATCCTCACCTGTTCGAGCAAACGTCCACAGAAACTCATGGTATGATTTAATTTTGGGGACCAAAATTCTTTAACGGAAGGAGGATGTGACAACCCTAAAACTTTTGCTTTCTTTCCCCAGCGACGACAGCTGATGCTGCGAACGCTACGACACAAGAATAGTTTTCGGGACGAAAATTCCAATTTCAGGGGAATGATGTGACACCCGAGAATTTCAAGGTTAACTTCCGTTAGACAAATCCGTTAGTTACGTTATAAGTGTTAACTTAGTAGCTAATGCATAACTAGGCCGAATACGTCCACGACCTTTGGTTGATCACCGAACCCGCCCATATGTGTTATGTGCTTATTTATTGTCCTTATGTGCAATGTGATTTAAATACATGACTTAGTATTGTGAATTGCATGACAAATTGTAAATACTTGATTATGTGGAAAACTTGTCTTTTCGGTCGCTAGCGAAACTACCGGGCGAAACTGTAGTGTCGCCCGGTAGCCAGCTGAACTACTCGATCAACATGTGACCAGAGCTAGTTTCGCCTGGCTAGCGAAACTGCCAGCGAAACTAGCCTCTGATATAAATAATCTTAATAAACCCTAATAGCCTCATTTGCTCAAACCACACAACAAACACACACACACTCTCTGAGATTTCTGGACCAGCTGAGATATCACTATTTGCTGCTATCATCACTGTTGGTAGAGAGCATTCATCGATCCTCGATCAACCGTGAGTCTCCAAAACCCATTTACATGCATTTTCTATATGTTTCTTCTTAAAGCATGCTCAATCTTTCATGAACTTGTTAGATCTTCTGTATTTATGACTAGGAATGCTAGATCTGTGATAAAGTCTCCAACTTTGCGTATGAAATCCAACCATGATAGAGATTCATGCTACTTTAGCCATTTTAGGGTTTTGAATGTATTTTGGGTGATTTGATGACAAAATGCATGTTAAACACGTTAAAGCTTGTTGATTTATGTTGGTAAATGCCTATGTATGCTAAATAATGAATTGCATGTAAGATCAGAAGCTGTTAGGTTGATTTTTAGGCAAATCCGTATGTTTTTCGCGACCAGCGAAACTGTCTGTTCTCTGGGCGAAACTAAGTAGCGAAATTGTATCTCCTTCCAGCGACACTGACCAGCGAAACTATAGTGTCGCCGGGTAACCTGACCAGACCTGCTCGAACGAAACTACCGAGCGAAATACCTGAACGAAAGTTCAAACCAGTTTCCCTGCAAAACTAGGCTAGCGAAACTGCGTCAGCAGTTTCGGGCGAAACTAGCCTAGCGAAACTGTGTCACCGGGCATTGCCTAGCGAAAGTGCTGCCCGTGCACCTAGCGAAACTGCCTAGCGAAACTGTGCTAGCGAAACTAAGACCTGACCTAAAAACCAAACTTGTGAAATTTGCTTAAGTGTTATGCCATAACTTACATGATTATGCCATGATGAGACATGTTTGATATCTGATTTAAATGAACCCTTGTTTATGATCAACCATTGGTGTCGTGTGTCGGTATGTCGAGTCATAGTTGCAACGTGCTATGTTATGGGCCATAGTGACGTTAAGTAAAGATTAGACACAAAAGCTAATACTTAAGACCTAAACGTGTTCATAGGTTTTCGATAAGCAAACAATACTTGGATTATATAGCAAGTGTAGCAGTGCAACCCAAGGTGAGTGTCACTAACCCATTTACCGTGAACCCGTTTGGGTCACGCTGAATAACTTAATGAAGAACAATGCTGACAACCTTATGAGAGCTATGCACCTCTCTGATGAACTTGAATTCGGGAATGCTTGGCACCCACTTGATGAACTAGAAGTGCTTTATGGGAAGCACTTGTGGAATACTTAAACAACTAATTCTAAAACAAAACTGAAAAATGTTTTCGGGATTCATAAGAACCCCAAAGTAAACCGTTTTAATATGACTAGTGTAGGTTAAAGTCTAAACCAATGATATCACATGATTTCTAAGGATGCCTTAAAAACTTAAAAGTCCTCAACTAAATTGTACCATTAATTGTAAAGCGAGGGGATGTTGGGTAGATCTACTGGAGTTTGACAAACTCCGCCCCGTGGCACGGAGGAACAATATCAGCCTATTTGACCGTAGTCCCGGGGAGGACACGGGGGAGGCAAGATCCGCGATGACGTAGGTCCGCACCGTACGGGATGGCTCGGCCCCCACAAAATAAGTCAGCTTTGGTACAAACTTCCTTAGTGCATGGAACAACGGATTAGCTACCCGCGATATCGGTTGACCGCTTTAACTTTACTTAACTAGTGCATATTAGGTAATACACCACTTGGCAATGTTTATAAAACTAATACTTATTACATGTTGATGAATACGATTATGAGACCGGGCCAATGCATGTCATGCCCACCGTGAACTCACCAACCGTTAGGTTGACACTTGTGTGGTTTAAACTTTTGCAGATCGCTAAGGAGTATCCGCTGGAGGTTGGCATGGCACTTGAAGATTTCTTATTTTAAACTCAAACTTGGGAATTTAATAATAATTCATGTTTTGTAATTTAAGCACGTGGTTAGTGCTAAGATACTTATGTTTATTTTCCGCTGCGTACTTTTAAAAACTGTTTTGATTATGAACACTTGGACTTTACTCCGATTCGTTTAGTATTTGTAACTAATGGTTGTGGTCCTGGTTTGCTCGCACCCCTTAACGGTATGAACTCCGTTAGTGGTAATGTTGGGGGTGTGACAATTAGAGCCTTACGGTTGCTCTTCACAAATTATGGGGTGATGGTGTTTCCTTGTTGACTCGCAAAGTTCTCCCCTCCTTTCTTCTTCACATCGACCACCGAGGAAAAGAGTTCTCCGGCCATACTTGTGGTGGCTTTTGCCTTTACACAAGGTGTTTCAAACCCAGGTGGAGTAGGAACTCCTCCTCTTTCTTCCATTGTTTTTAGTTAAGTCTAGACTAATGTATTTGCCAGTCCCACGGATGGCGCCAATGTTGCGTCCCAGAATCCCAGGGTAGGATTGTTGGAGGTTAGCTACACGTGGAAGGGTCTTGTGAAGGTTCCTACAAAACAGAAGCACCGTTAGCCTTGACACGAAGGGCCCCGAAGGGGGTCTTCGTGACAACACTCTGGCGTGAGAGTAAGTTTTTGTATAAGGAGAGGAATCAAGTGAGTAAGGAAAATGTTGGAGAGAATTTGGATCCTTTACCCGATCGTCCAAGTGCCGTTTATATAGTAGTCTTCGAGGGTAAAGTGGTCATTACTCCCTGTCATGTCTCATTTCCTTGCATTAAATGCTTGATGGGGTTGTAGGGGCTTCGAGCGCCGGGAAACAGGCTGGACTGGCGAAGATGCCGTTCACATCGCCTGTCCCATCGTACTACCTCGTACTCGCCTGTCCTTCTTGTCGGCTAGATCCCCTACACCCACTCGATTGTTTCCTTTGCCGAGTCTGTCATTATCCCTTCCGCCAGGGCGATTACCGAGGTGGCATCTTTGGCCCGTCATCGAGGGCAAGGGTTTCCATGTAGCCCGTCGCCTCGGAAAGAGCTTCTTCGTAGCCCTTCTATTTTTGAGCCCCTTATGAATGGCCTTTTGGGGGTATAGCCCAATACCATCCCCTCAGGCTTTTATGTCAACCTAACAACAATCATAATAAACCATTTTGAGCACAATTGAATCACATTTAGCCTAATCAAACACAAGACTCAATTAATTACTAAACTCACACCAAAATTATAAAAAAATGACTCAATAGCACATTAAGACTAAAATACTATAAAATAGATAAGAACAAACATAAATGACTCAAACTTGGCTCAATTTATATACAAGAAGAATACACGGGAAAACGGGATGTGTTTGCAACACATCAAGTACTCTCTTGAACACGAGATTGTGCATCTATGTTGTTTACCTCGGTGGAACCTCGGGTTCGAGAACATCTCCGACAGTACAATTACTGTTTCGGTTGTTGTACCCTGGGAGACAGACTGGTGCTCTCGTGGAGACCCGCAATCTGTATTAAGGGACTGGTTCTAACCCAAGCCTCAACCACCGCTAACCCTATTTGTTTGTCAAAAATGTGGGAGCGGTTCTAGTAATCTGAAGAGTCAGATGGTGAGATCCATAGAGAAGGAAGGGCTTAAGGATTCAAATCTAAGAAGGGTCCAGGTGTCGAAGACTCAACACGCAGGAGATCTCGATGGTTATAGTTAATTTACGTTTCTGTAACATTTATTTATTTATCTTATTTATTTTGTAACGGTATATATACAGTATACTATAGTTTTTTCATGTAAAATAACAAGAGTACCGTTATTAAATATTCTATGTAAATATTTACTAATCTGTTTAATACAAAGTGACCCGTATCCCTACAAACTTAAAAAAGATTTTCGTGAATATATTTGGATTTCGGGTTCACAAAAATTTTATGTAAAATATTTTAAAAGTGTCGTTACAATTTAAAATTACTTATTTTTTGAAAACATGAGTAGTACAGTTATTAGGATTAGTTCCTAATACCATTTACAAATGGTTGATATGTTCAACCAGTTAATTGATTTTATAAATACTTTGGACTAATAAATTAATTATGTAAACACTATGTCCAAATTATTTATCTTATAGATATCGAATGTCTAAGTAAATTCAAATCGTTGAATAGTTCTCAAGTATAAGATTATTAAAAGTACATAAAGATCACGGGAGTAATCCTCTACAAGTATTGTCGGTAAAGTACTTAAAATGAGATATAAATCTCAGAATAAGTAGGAACTAGAAATCAGTAATTAATCGAGGGATAATGCATAGCTTCATTACTGAAGATTGTCAGTATAATTACTGAAGACAAAATAACAGAGATGAAGTAGTTCATCTACATACATCATCATCACAAGAGATACCAAGTGTATGGTATACGAATGAAGACCGCAAATGACAAAGTTGTATGTCAATAGTGATTTGAAATCACAAACATCAAAAGAAGTCAATCTGAAACAAATGTCTTTATACACCGAAACAAGTATATCTTAGGAAACACAATGATTATATCTTGATAAGATACAATCTGCATGAAGGAATGCGGTCACACATGTTGCCAAAGATGGTCCAAAATTAGTACCTGGTGTTTTGAACAAAGTGACCACATCAAGAAGTCCACGCGGAATCAATGGTTGATTGCTAGGGATAGTGAGCCTATGTTCAACAATTAGTAAGTTTTAGAAATCCGTGAACACTGTATTCTAAAAGTCCGCAGTAGGTCAAATTCATGGGAATGAATTTTAAGGCAAGACTGTTGTGATTCATAATCGTTCATGAGATGAAAGCTCAAGAGATTGAGGATTATAATTCATAGATACTCATTAGAGAAATGGTATTGGACGTAACTCGCTTCAAAACTATCTTCATGGATCAAAGTCATAAGTAGTTTTAAAAATGCTATGATTGTCACATCCTCAGACCTAGGAAGCATATAGAGACTAACATTAGTGTAGGATTGTTCTTTGATCTTATCTAACGTTGGATCTTAACAGGACAGTAATAAGAGAACTTGATTGGGAACCGGTCTAAAGTTAAGTGGGAGTAGTATGCTGTCAAAGGAATTATGTACTTCTCATAATGAGAAGATAAACATCTAGGTGCCTTCGTATGATCAAACAGGTGAAAATGTGTGGCCACACTCAAACTAAGGAGTAGTTTGTCATCCACTTTGAATCTAATACGAAAACAAAAATGGTTGAACGAAATATGAGATTGATTCCAAATCCATGTCTCATGTTCAACTATTGTTCTAAATAGAAAGGAAGGGCGATAAGGTTACCACGGCTTAACCCCACAAAACCAAGAAAAAGCATAAGAGTTTGGAGAATAGTTTACAAAAGAAATCACGTCATACCTTAATGGTCGTAGAGATATACAGCTAGGTGTCCACCTCTACGAACGTTGAGATCTTAATCGAAAATCGTCCAAGTGGGAGTTTGTTGGATTTTGATGTGTCCGACTGTCGATTACTCAACGTAGCCATAATGGTATGATCCAAGAGTTACACTCTGGACGGTGAACAAGTTATAATATTTAAATATTACTGATCACAGAGCGAACATTAGGTGAATCATTATATCGAAATAATGATTATGATTAATTGTTTGGAGAAACAATTGATGGACAAATTAAAAAGGTGGTCGTTTAAGATGAAACGAGGAATAAAATTGTCAAAATAGTTCAAAATTTAATCAAGGGATATTATTACGTCAAAAGACAGTTTTGACTAAATCTAGGATAAAGACATTATGCGGTAATTACGATAACGGGAGATTTAATTTATGAGATAAATTAAATACGGATAAGATAAATATTATTAAAGATATTATCCAGAAAAATGTTTTAGATAATCTAATAACTAAAATGTGGAGGTTGAAATATATATTAGATATATTGGGTCTGTTTTGTATATATAAACTTTAATTGATATTAACTGTATTAACAGTTAATATCAAGATAATGTTTTTTGAGAAAAAGATAATATTTTTAGGGACTAGATTGTAACTTGTATTTCTATAAATACAAGTTAAATCATAAACCCTAAATACACAGATAAATCCAAAAAGGTTTAGAAACCAAAACCCTAGTCTGTCCTCCTCTCTCTCCCCCTTCGACGCCTTCACCACCATCGCCGCTCGCCGGCAGCCCCCCACCACCTTCCAGCGCCACCAGGCACCATTGTCGCCGTTGCTCATCGTCGCAACAGCTTGCCGCTATCGCCAGCCGCCACCGGTCACCACCTGTTGTCGTGTACTTTCTCTGGTGTGGACCAGGTCGTGTTGTACCGTGGTCTCGATAGCCGTCTATTCCCAACAGTTACAAGGATGAAGGAAAGACCTTGAATAACTGGTCTTTAGTAGGAATGTTTATGCTATCCAAAAGGGGGTTACGGTGCAACTTGTTATCCGTTTACTTGCCTTTTTATTTAAATTTGATCCCGTTGTTATATATAATCCTATAACAAGCAAAAAAGAAAATTAAACAAACAAATAAAAATAAATAAATAAACTAGTCGGGTTGTGGTTATAATATATAACTTTTTTTTTAACGACCAACACATAAAGCCATGAACCCTGTAGGGAGCCCACTGGGCAAATGGAGCTCCCTACGAGAGCCTGAGCCAGCACCAGTTGTTCGGCCCATCCCAAGAAAAATTCACCTCCATAAGCGGCCGGATGGTAAAACTTATTGGGCTCAGAGATCGAACTTGTGACCTTTCAGTCCCAAATCTGTTCCTCATTGCTAGCTATTACTAGGACAAGTGCTAGTGGTTAATATATAGCTTCCTTCAACGAACACTTTGGAATGATAAGAATGTATGTTAAGTTTTGGGTTGACAATTTATATGGTCATGGATGATGCACTTCCTTCGTAGGGGTTCAAATCATTGAAGTAAAATGCATTTGAGAATAATGCATATATGGAATGATACTCAAATGAATTAAAGGTTGGCCCACGTAATTAACTTTACTCTTTCCGTAGTTTTAAATTTAAGCTATATACATTTGATAAGGATGCACTACGTCAAAAAGTGGCTTTGGCCACGGTTTTTTTGATATCGCATAGCCACTGTTTTGTAAAAAAACGTGGCCAAAGGTAAGAAATTCTCGTTTTAGCCACATATATTTTGTACCCGTGGCCAAATATATAGCCTTTGGACCCTTTTAGCCACGTATTTTTTTGTTTATGTGACAACAACAATCAGTTGCAGTGGCTTTAGCCACTGTTTTACAAAAACATGTGGCACTTATTTTTCACACTTAAAAAAGAGTGGCGAAATGCACCAAACGGCGACGGAATTTTTATGATTTTTTATTCGTGTGACCAAAAAGGAATGTATGGCCACGCTTAAATAATTTTGTGTGATGAAAGAGTAGATTTTATTACTTAGTAAATTAAAAGAAAACAAAACTATTAAGTATATATTATGTGTGGCTAAATGTGAGCAATGGCCACGCTATTTACTTAGTTATGTGGCTAAAAGCTAGTACATATGGCCACTGTTATTAGGTTGTGTGACTAAATATTAGATGACTAATGGTCACGGTAGGTTGTGAGTGACAAAAATCTATTACCTATGGCCACATATATTAACCGTGACTAAATGGTAGGTTATGAGTGACAAAAATCTATTTTATGGTCACGGTAATATTAAACGCGTGGCGAAAAAGAGAAGATTTGTGTTTATATGTTTATCATTTTTTATTATCTTGTGATATGGCCACTCATATTAAACATTGGTTGCGTGACAAATTATGACAAATAGTCAACTGTGAAACATTACCCTGCCATAATGTAATGTGCTTCCAATGCCAATAAAAAGTAACCCATCCAATGGTATTTAACATCCAAAAAACTGCCAAATAAAATGCGTCCCAAGCCGAAATATCACAAGTACCGCCTCGTCCTGGGCCATCGCACGGAAAACTATAACCAAAATCCTTTTTATCTGGCATTAACTTGGAACCACGTGCATCTAACGCACCTTTTACTAAGATCAACGTAGTTGTATGTAAACCCAGAGCAATAGCATGATGAACCAAAAAGTCTCCAGGACCTATTGTTAAGAATAGTGAATTACTATTCTCATTAACAGCATTTAACCAACCCGGCAACCATATGCTTCGACCCGCATTGAATGTCGGGCCGTTCGTTGAAGATAAAAGTATATCGAACCCATATGAAGTTTTACCATGAGCAGATTGTATCCATTGAGCAAATATAGGTTCGATTAGGATTTGCTTCTCCGGAGTACCAAAGGCAAGCATGACATCATTATGAACACCTTGGGGTGGTCATGACAATTACAGAAATGTTGATCTTTTTTTTGGCGTCAAGGACATTCGGAATTTCATCTCTGATGATACTTTTTTAGTTAAAGATAGTAATGGGGACATTTTTTCTATCTATTTTGATATTGAAAATCATATTTTTGAGATTTACAATGATCATCCTTTTTGTAGTGAACTAGAAAGTTCTTTTTATCGGAATTCTAGTTATCTGAATAATGGATCTAAGAGTAAGAATCCCCAACACGATCCTTACATGAATGATACTCAGTAATTAACCAACCTCGAAATAGAGTGTGTGACGAATAACAAGAAGATTTCTAGTTTCATAATCGATTGGTTGCGATCCCAGGTAAGATCGGTCCAGGATCATGGGATCCTTTTCTATCAGATAGGAAGGGCTGTAGCACAAAATGTACTTTTAAGTAATTGCCCCATAGATCCTATATCTATCTATATGAAAAAGAAATCATGTAACGAAGTGGATTATTATTTGTACAATTGGTACTTCGAACTTGGAACGAGCATGAAGAAATTAACGATACTTCTTTATCTTTTGAGTTGTTCTGCCGGATCGGTCACTCAAGATCTTTGGTCTCTACCCGGACCCGATGAAAAAAATGGGATCACTCCTTATGGACTCGTTGAGAATGATTCTGGTCTAGTTCGTGGCCTATTAGAAGTGGAAGGCGCTCTGGTAGGATCCTCACGGACATGCAGTCAGTTTGATAAGGATCGAGTGACATTGCTTCTTCGACCCGAACCAAGGAATCCCTTAGATATGATGCAAAAAGGATCTTGTTCTATCCTTGATCAGAGATTTCTCTATGAAAAAGACGAATCGGAGTTTGAAGAGGGGGAAGGAGAAGGAGCCCTCGACCGGCAACAGATAGAGGAGGATTTATTCAATCACATAGTTTGGGCTCCTAGAATATGGCGCCCTTGGGGCTTTCTATTTGATTGTATCGAAAGGCCCAATGAATTGGGATTTCTCTATTGGTCCAGGTCATTTCGGGGCAAGCGGATCATTTATGATGAAGAGGATGAGCTTCAAGAGAATGATTCGGAGTTCTTGCAGAGTGGAACCGTGCAGTACCAGACACGAGATAGATCTTCCAAAGAACAAGGCCTTTTTCGAATAAGCCAATTCATTTGGGACCCTGCAGATCCACTCTTTTTCCTATTCAAAGCTCAGCCCTTTGTCTCTGTGTTTTCACATCGAGAATTATTTGCAGATGAAGAGATGTCAAAGGGGCTTCTTACTCCCCAAACAAATCCTCCTACATCTCTATATAAACGCTGGTTTATCAAGAAGACGCAAGAAAAGCACTTCGAATTGTTGATTAATCGCCAGAGATGGCTTAGAACCAATCGTTCATTATCTAATGGATCTTTCCGTTCTAATACTCTATCCGAGAGTTATCAGTATTTATCAAATCTGTTCCTATCTAACGGAACACTATTGAATCATAGTTCAAATATTTCTTAATCTATTTCATGCATTCCGTGTTCCAGATACTAGAAAAAATATCCGACGAAGGAGAACCATTTTTTGTGCATTGGGCTCTTTCATTAACTGAGAGAAATATCAGCTAGTCCGCCATTTTTATTTTTGACAGAAAAATAAGAAGATGGCTCCATGTGCTCTGAGTCATTATGTTTATTCAGATTCAGGAACACTACCAAAGTTTTTCAAGGGGGGTTATCTTGACGTAGGTCTGCCTCTGGCCTAGATTAACCTAAGTGAAATGAAGTCTCTATCGCTCTACTTAAAAATCAAATATGAAACTTCATACACCTTAAAGTTCATAGGACGAAAAGAGATTTTTTTGAGGCCCTGATACTCAGCCTAGCATTGAATAGACTGGGTATTCACCTTATCAATATATCAAATCAATGAGGGGGTCTGTTTGGCACCTAACTGGGCACCTAAATCGGACCGAACCCTTGTCAGGCTATTGTTCTCTTCTTCCCTCAAAGTTACGACCTTTACCACAATGATGCTGTCCATAGATCAAATTATTTCGTGGATTGGATTGACGTTTGGTAATTTCTCCTCCGACCAGGATAAAAGATCCCATTGAAGCGGCTGATCCCATGCATATTGTATGTACATCTGGTTGCACAAATTGCATAGTATCATAAAGAGCCACTCCCGGTATTACCCATCCCTTTGTAGTGTGATTGTTTATTTTACTTGTGTTTCCTCTTTCCTGATTAGAAATCGTATAGAAATTTAGGAATTTTTGAAATGGATTGATTTGATTGGTTCATCAATAGTGTTCGGCCAGAATCCCTTTTTGACTATTCGATCAAAAATAGAGCCGCTTGGCCTTCCAATCCAGTTCCAACAATGCACTTCTCGGACTGAGAAAGAGGGACTGCTTGGCGTTGCATATTAGAACTCATTAAAGCCCGATTCGCGTCATTATGTATATTATTATTAGGTGGCTAAAAAAGACAAACAGTCGACGGCGCTTGTAAT
>JBCNJP010012804.1:0-13286 GCA_039602395.1 Deinandra increscens subsp. villosa | reverse complement strand
ACGAAGATATGTTTTTCTATATAAGACCCCATTTTGCAATTGATATTGTAAAGAGTTCACCCTAACTTTTCTTGCTTCCTCTCTATCTTCCGGCAAACAACCTTCTTCCAAATACTTCCAAATTGGCCAAAACCACACCTTTGCTTCAATTGACACTGCCACCACTTGCTTGGTCAGAAACGACGGTTCTTCCAATACCTCAATCTTTATTTCTTTAGCCAAATGTTAAAACGAAGTGGATGCCAACTTAATTAACACATCTGCCTTCTTGTTCTTTCCTCTTGAGACATGTTCGACCTCGCAATTTGTAAAAGAACTCATCAAGTTTTTTACTTGTGATAAATAGAGAGCCATCACAGCACTCTTGGCTTCATATTCTCCTTTTATGTGATTAGCTACCAACAACGAATCAACATGCGACCTCACATCTGTAGCACCCATTCTTTTGGCTAATCTCAACCCTGTAACTCAAAACATAGAACATACATATTAGCTTACCCAGTTTCCCTTTTTGACATATTCCCTTCTTGTTTTTAACAACTTTTATAAAAATGTTCTTTAAAATTCAGATTATCAACCTACCAACAACGCTTCATATTCTGCTTCATTATTAGACACATTAAAATCAAATTTGAGAGCATATGTCAACTCATCCCCTTCTAGACTGATTAATAACAGCCCTGCCAAACATATGAAATATGTTCATACTTATAAGAAAATTTATCCCTAAAAATTGCAAATGAAATATAAAGAGAACTAACAAACCTGCCCCCGCACCATCCTCGCCTGACGATCCATCCGTGAACAACTTCCAAACACCTTTTGATGACACTTGTGACATATTGGAGTTATCATCATTTGTATTTTTCACATCACTTCCAATGGGCATTTTCGCAAGAAAATCCGCTATAACCTGCCCCTTTACAGCTATTCTAGGCTTAAATTGGATATCATATTGTCCCAACTCAATAGCCGACTTTACCATTCTCCTTGATACTTCTGGCTTTCGTAATACTTGATTCATAGAGGACGTTGTCAAAACCTCCACTGTATGAGCTTGAAAATAACGCCACAACCGTCTTGCCGGCAACACAAGAGCATACACCAGCTTTTCCATAAGCGAGTACCGTACCTCATAATCTTTTAAAATTCTGCTCACATAATAAATAAGCATCTGCTTCTGTCCTCTTTCTGCAAACAACACAGAACTAGCTGCACCTTCCGACACTGCTAAATACATATGTAAAATTTTGCCAGCAACCGGTGCAGTCAACATCGGAAGTGTAACCAAAAGCTCCTTCAATTGTTTAAACGCCTCTTCCGCCTCCACCGTCTAACTGATTTTTCAATACTTGTTTTCAACACTTGCATGAACAGTAACGACTTCCCTGCAACCTTTGACACAAATCTTTGCAATGCAACCAGCCTTCCATTCAACACTTGCACATCCTTTTCTGTAGTCGGCGACCCCATTTGCAAAATTGCATCTATTTTTTCTGGACAAGCTCTGATCCCTTCTTTATTCACCATCATTCCCAGGAACTTCCTAGCACTCATACCAAATGAACACTTTTTTGGATTTAAACGCATGTTAATCTCTTTAAGCTTCGCAAATGTATCTTCTATATCCTTAAACATATCCTCTTCACTTTTACTTTTAATAACGATGTCATCCACATAAGCTTCCAGGTTTCTTCCGACTTGCTTTTGAAAAGCCCGGTCCATAAGGCGCTGATAAGTTGCACCTGCATTTTTAAGACCAAAGGGCATGTTTTTATAACAGAACATACCTTTCCTTGTAATAAATGAATTTTTGTCTTCGTCTTCTTCTGCCATCTGAATCTGATGATATCCTTTGTATGCGTCCAAAAAACACTTCCAACGGAACCCCACAACCGATTCAACCTTCAAATCGATTTCTGGGTGCGGATAATAGTCTTTAGGACATGCGTTATTCACATCCTTGAAGTCTATGCACATCCTCCATGACCCATCCGGTTTCTTTACCAACACCGGATTTGAAACCCAATCCGTATACTGTATTTACCTTAGAATCCTAGCTTCAAGCAACTTTTTCACTTCCTCATTAACAACATCTGCCCTCTCACTGTCCATTCCTCTTTGCCTCTGCTGAACAGGTTTACTACCGGGGTATAGTGCCAGCTTATGCTCAGATAACGACCTTGGAACCCCCATCATATCCGATGGCTCCCAAGTAAATACATCTACATTCCTTTTTTAATAGAACATACAACCTTCCTCTAGCTTCTGTTGATAAACCCTCTCCAATCTGCAACTTTGGATCCGGAAATTTTAGGTTAATCATCCACTTACCACTTTCTATCTCCTTTTTATCAATCACATCCGAATTCGTCCGCACATTTATATCGTACACTTGCAATCCTAGATCCGCTGATAAAGTAGCAATACCCACTGGTGTTGGAAATCTTATCATTCCATGCATTACCGATATCACAGCCCCCAATCTTCTCAAAATTGGTCTCCCCAAAATAATATTATCTACCGATGAAGCTGAGACCACTAAAAATGTTACATCTAACTTGCGCACTTGCAACCCACTTCCCATGATCACAGGCAAAGTAACCTCACCAATTGGCCTAACCACTTCCCCTGCAAAATCAATCAAAGGAATGGTCATTGGCCGCAACTAAGAACATACAATAGATCCCATCTGTCGAAAACATTGCTCATACATAATTTATGTTGCGCTACCGCAATCTATATGTATTCTTTTGACCAAAAATCCTCCAATTTTTGCGGACACCAAAACCGGTTCTTCTGTTGCCATCTGCTCTAATATTGGAGGAAACATTATCTCTTGATACTTCTAGTCTGCCTGCTTATTATTATTTTCCCGAACATTTCTATAATGATCCGACCTTCGCAACTGTATCATATTAATCGCAGGTGCGTCCCCCTGCACATTGTTCCTAATCACCTTCACCAAATGTCCTAGCTTTCATGATCTTACCGCTTTGTCGATCTCTCTTTTCAGAGTCCAACAGGTATCTGTGGTGTGCCCTCTATCCTTATGGTATTCGCAATACTTATCCAAATTTCTTATAGGTGCATTTCGCATCTTTGGAGGTGCAGGCAGATCCACCTTCTCTGTTGCCAAAATCTGCGTTGGGGTTTTAACCAACTCCACAAACCTTGCACCCCTATAATCCACATACGCATTCATCGATGTTCCCCCAAAGTTCTTACCTTTCGGTTGAAATCCTCTTACCCACTTATTTTGTGGAACCGCACGGGTTCCTCTCACATGACCCCCATTTCCACGTCCAAAGGGTACGAAACCCTGTCGCATCTGTCCAAACCCCCCATTACCACCATTCATATAAGTACATGCGTTCTTACCCCTAACAAATGCTCCTGCTTTATCCATTAACACATCCATAGATCTTGGCAGATCTTCATGCAACTTTTCCACCAGTTGAGCACACCTTACCCCATGACAGAATCCGGATATGCGCAACTGGTCACCAGACCCTACAACTCTCATACTTTCCTTATTAAATCTTGTAATGAAATCTTCTATTGACTCGTTATCCCTTCTTCGGATGTTATGTACCTCTGTCGGATCTTTCATGCACCTCTTTTGTTGACTAAACTACCGTAAAAACTTATTTTTCAAGTCTTCGAAACTATCCACTTGGCCTGCTGGTAAGGAGTCGAACCAAACTCGCGTTATCCCAGTAAACGTTTGCACAAACATATGGCACCAAATCTCCTCTGTCCATTGCTCTAGCCGAGCAACAGAGTAGAACTCAAATATGTGATCATCCGGATCAGCCAGACCCGCATATTTCCTCACAACCGACGGTAACTTCAACTTTTTAGAAAACACAGCTTCAAAGATCCATGGCGAAAACTTCGAATGTGATTTCATTGATTGAGGCATGTATGGCACTATTACATCTGCTTATTATAAAATTTTCCACAAAACATACATAGAATATCTTAATATAAAATACTATCATAAACATGAATCCTTTCTAAAATATACACCTCTTCTTTAACATATATGACCTTAAGAATTAAACATAATCTCAATCAATCATTTGTACACTTAATCAATGAATTATCTTAGTAAACATGTACCTTTCACCGTAGTATTTTTGTCGAAGTTACGTTTTTCCGAAGCATTTACGAGGTTATCCTCGTCAAACTTATACTCCTTATGATATATTTGATCAGCCCAACCCTTCATCAACTCCGCATCTTTTTGTTCATTACGCCTCTTTTCCGCGTTCTCCTCCATTCGTTGGACGTCCTCCTTCAACTGCCTCTTTTTCAACTATAATAATAACGTTTTATTTCTGATTAGAAATCAGCATCCAATTCGTCCAGTTCGTCATACTTTCGTTACGCGTAAATCTTTGTTCTCATCATCTCGATCCACTAGAACAAACCGTTTTGACGAACCAAAACCACTACCGTCATCTTCCCGCGCTTTCTTGCCAGATGATTCTGGTTCTGAAAATGTCTTTGAATTTGGAGTAACAATGTTACGTTTAACCTACGATGCCGCCGATCGCTTCGTCTTAGGTGTGGAAGACAAGTCTGTGAGCATTTCATGCTTAAACAAGTTTCCTTCTACATTCCTTCCCCCCGACGAAGAATTGACCAACGATTTCCCCAAATCACTAAACAATTCCATCACTCAAATTCGTGTCAACTATCGTATGGCGCCACTGAAAAAGCAAGTAATCACCAATGGTAATTTGCCGCCAAATCAGGTATAAGAGTAATGGAAAGGTACAAGATGACAATGGAGAAAGTGAAGTTTTATTAATTATTGTAGAGAGAGAAAATACAGACGCATGTGTAAGTACAAAGTTACAAATGAATCTGAACCCCTAAACTATTCTATTCTTCGGGTATTTATAGGCTCCGCACACGATCTTCAAGCTTCACATCTGCAAAATCGCATCTGCCTGTACCTGCACAAACGATTCCGACAAGCATCATATCCGAAGGACTTGGAAGTAAGCGATCGGATGTGTAAAACACATCCGAATCATTGTTTACTTCATCACACACAAAGTACTTCCAAAAACCAATAAGAACTACACATCAAAATTCCCCTTCCCATACTATATTTTCAAGGTCACCACAAAAGACAATGCACATTTTTAGTCTTGCCAAAAAAAACCAATGTAATAATACCAGCCACCATTCAAGATTTGAACATCCTTAACCCCTTTATTCTTGACTACACTTCCAAAAACACCCTTGCAAAATTTATATCATCTTACCCAAATTTATATTCCAACGAGACACCATCAGAATCCCATTCTGATAACATTATGAAACTAAAAACTACCAGACCAGTACACATCCGATTTATTCCCCCATAAATCACCAGATCAACACACATCCAAAAATATACCAAAAATATCAAATCAGCACACATCCAAAATTATCCCAAAATTCATCACTTCCAACCTAACAATTACCACCTAATGCCATGGTCATTCCATTACCATAACTTGCATCAAAATTCCATAACTTGCAGCAAAATCTTAGAAATAAAAGTCGCATATCTCACCAAATAAATCTTTTATATGTACGCTCTTACCATCACATCCGTAATACTTCAAACTTTCCATACAAATTTAGCCACCTGATAATCTCCATCCCCAAACTTTTTCCTTACAAAACTTGTCTCTAATTAAAACTAGTCAGTAAGCACCACTACATTCCCTAAAGCCAAAATCCATAATTCTCAACACTTCCATTCCTTCTCATATCGGCCATATCGATTGACGAACCAAGTATTGAATCAGGTTAAGTCAAGTTAGTCAACTTGTTAACCCATTTTACTCCCAATATGTCACGGAAGATGACATTAACAACCGGACTTTAAAAAATGAACAACATTAATCTAGATTTTCCAAGTACCAACCTCTTTATTACTTTATAAAGTGTACCCAATATTCCTTATCCAACCATATGCATATGCATATGCATATTTATTCTTCCTTCATTCTTGAATTGTTTCAAAACCAAAAAATTACTTAATTCTTACAATCTTAAAAACTTCATTTTGTGTTAGTAATTTCAAATTTTATAATTAATATCCACCTCCCTTTCCTTCCTTTTCTTTACCAAACGTATGAGAGGGATACCAAGTTCAAATCCAGTTTAATTTGGATAAGAAACAACCGTTTCATCCAAGGAAGAATGATGAACTAACGATTTTAACCATAATTTTCCAATAAAATCAAACATAATCAGATTTGATAAAGAAAAAATAGATACCTCATGCGTTTAATTGGTAGCTTGCATCGTGAAGAAACAAATATTCCTCGGATTGTAATGTTGTAACAAGCTAAATGAAGATCGAAGTTTAAAATAAGAACAAGAGAATCAATTGGAAAAGTAGAGAGAACTTTATTAGAAATGTCATATGCGATTACACATAGTAAAGGTGTAAGAAAATGCAATCCCCTCTATTCTGTCCTAAAACGCCCTATTTATAGGAATCTTTCAGCTCTCGTTCTTCCGGTTAAGCACATCCGTCACTTCCTCCGCAAGTGCCAGCCTTTAAGTACCATCCTCCAACTGAGCCTTTCCGTTCCTGTTCTGAAACAGCTTTAAGACAGAAAGGGACTTAATCTTGGTGGTGTCGGATGTGTATCACATCCAACACCTATAATATATCATCAAGTCCCCCTAGTCTATTAACTTACACACGGATGTGTAGTTGTTAATAGACTATGGTTCACTTCCGGTATTTCAACCGTTTTCACGCGTATCTTATTTGCATTACACGTACTACATTTTCATCATAACTTCTTGACATGATGGGACGGTTTTTCAGAAAACAGTTATTATCATTCTAAACTCTCCTCTTTTTTCACGATCCACAATATAAACTTATAAAATCACCAAACTTTACCATTTAACCATCTCATACTCTTCTTCCCCAAAAATTTTCAAAAAAAAAAATTCTCTGCAACTCTCTTCAAGTTTCCTCCGGCGACACTCAATTCTGTCAGGTTTGTGACATCCGAGAATTTCAAGGTTAACTTCCGTTAGACAATTCCGTTAGTTACGTTATAAGTGATAACTTAGTAACTAATGCTTAACTAGGCCGAATACGTCCACGTCCTTTGGTTGATCACCGAACCCGTCCATACGTGTTATGTGTTGATTCATTTTGTGGAATTATGTGCAATATGATTTAAATGCATGATTATTATTAAAAAGAATGACTATTTAATTATTTGTTAAATTATATGACGAATTGCTTAATTGTGTATTTAATAATAATCGAGAAATTATATGAGTAATCTAGTGATTAAGTGTATGCATACATGATTAATGATGGACTAATCATGGGCTAATGATTGACTAATCATTGGGGCCCAAATCCCAATGATAAGCCCACAAGCCTTTAGTATTTAAAGGGAATTATAAACCCTAATCCCATTTACATGCTCCACCACCACACACACACTCTCCTACTCTCACTCTCCCTCTCACGATTTCTGGACCAGCCCAAGAACCACCAAGAATCAGCCATCATCTCTGATTAGTGAAGATCATCCATCGATCCAAGACCAACCGTGAGTCCCATGACCATTCCTCTTACTTTTCTTATGTGTTTTCTTCATAAAGAATGCCTAGATCTCTATGTAATCGTTAGATCTTCTGTAAGAATGCTTAGGAATGCTAGATCTATCATAAAAACTACAACTTTACGTGTGAAACTGATCCATAATAGAGATTCATGCTAGATTAGGTCATTTTGTGTAAAATGTGTTCTTGAAGATTTGATGATGAAAATGCATGTTTATGATGTTAAAAATGCTCCTGTGATGTTCCTAAATGATTATGTATGCTTGAAAACGAATTACATGAAGTATGGAGGCTGTTAGAAAGATTTTTAGTCAAATTTACGGGTTTTTTTAGCGACTAGCGAAACTGTGCCTTCATTAGGCGATACTATCTAGCGAAACTATGTATATCTCCTTCCAGCGACACTATACAGCGAAACTATAGTGTCGCCGGGTAAACCAACCAGACCTGTCCGAACGAAACTACCAAGCGAAATTCCCTGAACGAAAGTTCAAACCAGTTTCGGGCGAAACTAGGCTAGCGAAACTGTGCCAACAGTTTCGAGCGAAACTAGCCTAGCGAAACTGTGTCATCGGGTATTGCCTAGCGAAAGTACTGCCCGTGCACACAGCGAAACTGCCTAGCGAATCTATACTAGCGAAACTGTGACCAGACCTAAACCCAAACTTGTGCAATTTACTTGAATGTTATGCCATAACTTACATGATTATGCTATGATGAAACATGTTTGATTTCTGATTTATGTGAACCCTTTTTTATGATCAACCACCGGTGTCGTGTGTCGGTATGTCGAGTCATAGTTCCAACGTGCTATGTTATGGGCCATAGTGACGTTAAGTTAAAGATTAGACACAAAACTAATACTTAAGACCTAAACGTGTTCATAGGTCTTCGTTAAGCGATACTTGGAGTAATTAGCAAGTGTAGCCAAGCAACCTAAGGTGAGTTTCACAAACCCTTTAATTGTGAGCCCGTTTGGGTCACAACGAATATACTAAACGGAAAACAACGCTGACATTTTGAGGTATCGCCAAATGGGATATCTGTTATGGAAGTTGGAGTGTTTTATGGGAAGCACTCGCAACTGTCCATCCTTGGGATTTCAAATGAAATCCGCAATCCAACTATTCGATAACACTTGGGATTTCAAAGGAAATCCGGAACAACCATTTTGACACTTAAACTCTTTTTAGGATTTCAAATGAAATCTAGGATAAACGTTTTTTTAGTATGACTAGTGTAGGTTAAAGTCTAAACCAAATGATATCACATGATTTCTAAGGATGCCTTGAAACTTAAAAGTCCTCAACAATTTAGTACCATTAATTTGTGAAGCGAGGGGATGTTGGGTAGATCTACTGAGGGTTGACAACCCTGCTCCGCGGTGCACAAATGTGTAGCCAACCAGTTGGAGGCCGAACGGAGTACAATATCAGCCTATTTTAGTTGTGGGTCCCATGAGGAACACAACTGGAGGCACAAACCATCGGCAAATGCCGAACTCTGTTACGTCAGCTTTGGTACGAACTTCCGTAGTGCATGGAAACCGGATTAGCTACCCGCGATATCGGTTGACCACTTTAACTTTTACTCAACTAGTGCATATTCGATAATTCAACACTTGGCAATGTTTGCAAAACTAATACTTATTATATGTTGATACATACGCTTATGAGACCGGGCCAATGCATGACATGTCCATCGTGAACTCACCAACCGTTAGGTTGACACTTGTGTGGTTTTCACTTTTGCAGATCGCTGAGGAGTATCCGCTGGAGGTTGGCATGGCACTTGCAGATTACTTATTTTAAACTCAAACTTGGGAATTTAATAACAATTCATGTTTTGTAATTTAAGCACGTGGTTAGTGCTAAGATACTTATGTTTTTATTCCGCTGCGAACTTTTAAACTGTTTTTATTATGAACATTTGGACTTTACTCTGATTCGTTTAGTAGTTGTAACTAATGGTTGTGGTCCTGGTTTGCTCGCACCCCTTAACGGTATAAAATCCGTTAGTGGTTATTTGGGGGTGTGACAGATTGGTATCAGAGCCATAAGTTGCAGAGAACTGGAATCACTTTTGAAAAACGATTTGGAAACTGCAACTTGAAACCTTAGTTACAAACGAACAAACAAAATTCCCAAAACAACATTTTTACGTGCCAACCTGGGATACTCGCTCTGCTGTGTAAGTAAATACTCCATATGTATATATATATAAGTATATATATAGACCGTGTCTAGGTAGTCTAACGGAAAAACCTTAGGAAAATTTTCACACCCGAGTACGAGATGCGAGCGCTAATACGCACACTGTTCCAGGGGAAAGCGACAACGAAACGATGCTACACGCTACGTCCTGACTTCTACTACGATGACTACGCCGATGGTGACTTTTATGGGGAAGCCGACTTTCGACGATAGCCACTTACGACTTACGACGTTCTTCGACGACGCCTCGATTTTGCACGAAAATTTTTGGACTAATAGTGGGATAACGGGAAATGGTTAATATACATATTATGGGATATGTATAGAATATAACTGTTCAGCAAAATGTTCAGCAAAATGTCTGTAAGAGGACACGGAAGGAGCAACATTAACATGACACCTGCACAGCTGCAAGCGATGATTAACGAACACGTGCAAGCCGCGGTGGCAGCCGTCCAAGCTGCATACGCCGCACAGGGTAATTATTATGCCGGTTAAGGCACAAAAAGAATTATATTTTGACCTGTTTAAATTTGATACCCGAACTATTATTGCATCAGGAAACCACCATCACTGCACGTTTAAGTCCTTCATGGATTGTAAGCCGATGACTTTCTCCGGCGAAGAAGGAGCGGTAGGACTCCTCAGGTGGATCGAGAAGTCTGAGAAAGTCTTCTCTGTGTGCAACTGCCCTGCTGAGAACAAAGTGAAATTTGCGACTGGTACTTTCGAGGGAGCTGCTCTCTCCTGGTGGAACGCTGAAATTCAGATGATTGGGGTAAATGCGGCTAACAACATGGATTGGGAAGCGTTTAAGGAGCTGATCATGGAGGAGTACTGCCCTCGGGATCAAGTCAAGAAACTGGAGGGAGAATTTCTGAACTCCAAGATGTCTGGATCTGAGGTTGAAGAGTACACTGCGCGTTACCACGAGTACGCGGTACTATGCCCAACAATGGTTGATGCTGAATTCAAACACATCGAGCGTTATCTGGAGGGTCTCGCACCCCAAATCAAGAGCTTGGTGACAACTAGCAACCCAACGACCGTGCAGCAAGCCATCCGTTTGGCTCACAAGTTAACCGATCAGGAAATCGAGAGGGGTACCCTACCCGCAAAAGCTACTACTGTTGGTACATTATATGTGGCAACGGGCTGGATCGAATAGAGTGTTGAAGACAAATGTTTGACCTAGTTTTGTACTGGCCGAACCTTGGCCGAACCCAAGGTTCGGCGGCTCCGAACTCTGGCCGATCTTCAGGTTCGGAGGTCAGGTTTAAGGTGTCTATAAATAGGTCGTTTGTCTTGTAATTTAGTTAGTTGTTCATGAGAGCTTGTGTGTGTGAGAACTAGTGTTTTGTACTCTGAATCTCTGTAATCGTTCTATTGGTTAATGAGATTGAGTAGTTTTATTTACATTGATTGTTCTCATTGTTATTCACGTTATTGATGTCGAACTAAACCGATTCTGTGTCGTTTTCTCAGGCTAGTATTCTTCAGAGTGCTCTTCAAGATCAGCAACAACAGCTTGATAGTCTGAAGTCTACTGTTGGTAAGCTACAGGCTAGTAATGAAGAACTGAGGGCAGAGAATTTGGCTAAAGATAAACAAATTTAACGGTTGAGCCTTGCAAGTGAAACTCAGAATTCAATGATTGTGACGATGAGTGAGCAAATAAAATTTTTGATGGAAAAGTTTAAAGCTCAGGGGGAGATTGGTGATGGATCAGGGTGTCGAGAAGAGTTTATGGATTACTTGAATGATGATCCCGATCAAGATGATCAAGGGAATGTAGGTGGAGGATCAGGCCCAACCGGTAATGTTAGTTCGGGTGCTGGGACATCTACATCTCAGGGGGAGAAGGATTCAATAGAAGCGATGCCGATTTCATCAATCCCGTCAAATCAAGCTGGTACTAGTTTGAAAGAATTCCAGCATATTATTGAAAACTTAGAAGAAGGAGAGATTGCTGGTGATCTAACAGCTGAACAGCTTAAAGCAGTGTTTGAGTTGAATGATGAAGAAATGAGGAAAGTTTCTGAAGCTGAACCAGAGAAATATGAATCATCTGATCCAGAGTCTGATGACGACATTGAAGGGATTTTTGATGAAGAGGTTGAAATTGAAGACATTACATCAGAAGAATACCCGGAGATGTATTCAAATGTCAACGATAATAAGTCTGGTGATGATTTTGAAGTATTTCCTGAAGAAAAGTTTACTGAAGCAGAGGAGAGACTAAAGAAGAAAGAATCAGAGAAACCTGAAGATCCAGCGGTCAAGGAGTTTAAAGAACAGAAACAACGTTGGGTGATGGATGAATATATGAAAGAGTTCCATGCCAACTATGTTCCTCCTGCTAAGCCGATTATTCAAAGACCGTACTTTAAGTTCAAGGGTCAAGTCTCAGGTGATATAATCAGTTGGATGTATTCTGCGAGATTGAAGTGTTATGGGGTTAAACGCCAAAATGGTGTTCAATACTTCAAGCGTGCAAGAGATTTTAGTAGTTTACCAGTGTGGGATGTGCGAGAACTGTCTAGAAAGCCTTTCTGTAATTATGAGAATGATGATGTGGGCTTTCATTTCAAGAAGATGTTAGAGAGAGAATGCAGAGAAGGGTTCAAATTCTTGAATCCTCAGAGACCTAAAAGACGTCGATCTCGCACCAGAATACATGAAAGAACTGGTAAGAAGCTGATTGTATTGGTGTTCAAGAAGAAACCGGTAGTGATGAAGAAAATTCCTCTCATGCCAATGGAACTTGATTTTATCAAGGACCTGCGTTGGTGGTATTATAATGAGAGTACCGGAGAAGCTATGATAGTGCTGGAGAAGGAAAACCGGGTTGTTCGAATCTATGATCCGATGTGGTTGATCAATCTATCCAAGGCTGATATTGAAGAGCTGTATTATAATCCGATTCTGTATCACCCTGACTACATGGAACTTGCATTGAAGTTTCAGAGGGTAATCAGAGTTTGCTTTGCCTTCAACATTTACGCAGGAAACAATCATGATTTGATTCGAGAAAGAGATGGGGCTGATGCTGATGTTCAAGGCTGAAGACGAAGGATCCAGCTGTTGCCAAGGGGGAGTTTGTTGGTACATTATATGTGGCAACGGGCTGGATCGAATAGAGTGTTGAAGACAAATGTTTGACCTAGTTTTGTACTGGCCGAACCTTGGCCGAACCCAAGGTTCGGCGGCTCCGAACTCTGGCCGATCTTCAGGTTCGGAGGTCAGGTTTAAGGTGTCTATAAATAGGTCGTTTGTCTTGTAATTTAGTTAGTTGTTCATGAGAGCTTGTGTGTGTGAGAACTAGTGTTTTGTACTCTGAATCTCTGTAATCGTTCTATTGGTTAATGAGATTGAGTAGTTTTATTTACATTGATTGTTCTCATTGTTATTCACGTTATTGATGTCGAACTAAACCGATCCACACGCTCCAGCGTTTTCAAC
>JBCNJP010012803.1:0-13289 GCA_039602395.1 Deinandra increscens subsp. villosa | reverse complement strand
AGTTTTTAGTGTCGTTCCGAGCACATCACTGGGTACGGGACAAATTCCTGGGGTTTTGTGTCCCGTACTTTCTGCACATTTTGAGTGGGACAGTTCACACTATCCTCAGACTTTTTCACATCCCCTGTGGGTTTGGGAACATCATTTTGAGGTCCCTTACCCCTTCTTAAAATTCTAACAGTTCTTAGGGGTTTCACAGGTTTCAAATCACATTTACCAACATTAAACACACCACATTCAGAAAGTTTAGCACAAACATTAGACTCAGAAGTTTTTGACTCAGACTTGACACAAGTTTCAGGTTTCTCAAAATCAGAATTTTTAAAAGAAAATTCAACTTCAGACTTCACGGGACTCTTAGTAGACTCCTTGCAATTTACTACCCCTGCTTCATGTTTACCTTTATCTGCACAAGAAGTAAAAGTGTTAGTAAGGTTAGAAACAGGAGCAGGAATTTTAATGGGACAAGCTGCCAGTTTCTTTTCAATCTCAGCTTTATCTTCCAAGGAGGTCTTAGAACACTCATAATCTGAGATCATTTCATGCATCAGGGGCATCGGTACTGTGTGACTGGACTTTTCATCTTTTTCTTCAGTACCGAGGCCCAAACCAGAGTTAGCTTTTAGATGACGCATTCGAGCGTCTGTATTGTAGAAAAGTGAACTAGCTTTCATCATTTCTGACACAATTTTATCGTTTCGCTCAACTTTGGTTTGTGATGTTTCTAATTGACCTTTAAGTTGTTCAAGTTCAGTTATCAATGTGACAATTTCTTCATTAGCAATTCTTAGATATGTGGTTTTGTTACTCAAGTCCCTTTGAAGATTTTTTATGTCAATTTTAGCAGCTTCTAGTTTCTCACTTAATGTTTTACACCTACCTTTCTATTCTCTTACGTCTTTGTCAGAAAATTCACGATTTAATGTTTCATTGAAAAACTTATTTTGCCATTCTTGCGACTCATTAAGTATAGTTTGGCATTTAAGATTAGAACATACCTCATTGTTGCTGGTAGATACAGAATTACCTGGAAGAAAGGATGCCATGAATGTCTTTGATTGAACTTCTGGATTATTGAAAAGTGGGTTTTTGATCAAAGAGAGGATGGGTCGAAAAGGGATTTTCGGTTGGAAGAATCTGGTCGGAAAGTACTTTTCGATCGGACAGGTTCTTGGTCGAAAAGTACACTTCTCGATCGAAAAGTAGGAGTGGATCGAAAAGTCTCAGAGGGGACTTTCCGATCGAATCGAGAAGCTTATCGAAAAGTCACAGGGGGACTTTCCGATCGAGATGACTGATCGAAAAGTCACAATTTGGACTTTCCGATCGAGGAGAGCAGTGGATCGAAAAGTCTCAGGGGACTTTCCGATCGAGACGTCTGATCGAGAAGTCACAAGGGGACTTCTCGATTGGGGATGGCTGATAGAAAAGTCCATAATAAGGACTTTCCGATTGAGATCACCTGATCGAAAAGACACAGAGGGTCTTTCTCGATCACCGAACCGCGACAGGAAAGGGTTTTCGATCAGAGAGCCTGATCGAAAAGTCTTCACTTGGCTGGAAAAGTCTCTGATTCACAAACAAAGGGTCTCGAAAGCTTCTGTTTTGAGTTTAAACCTGCAAAAAGACTTCGAACAGTGCTAAAAACTGAAAAACACCACAAAAACTCAAATCGTTAGTCACCAAAAACTTGAATCGGATATCGCGAGAGCCTCGAAACTTGCGTTTCTTGGCTCTGATACCAATTGTAAGTCCCGAAACGGTCCAAACGCGATACCTTACCTCGATTGAGAGTGCGGAATCCAAACAATCGAGTGATTCAAGTATAATCGAAAAGTATAAAATAACGATTAGATAAGTAAAGAACACAATCAACCACAAACCGATTTAGAAGACAAACACGTTGATGTCTCAGGTTGCAATACACGAATTCGAAATTCTCCTTTAGAGAATTTCGTGAACACCTTTTGAGCTTTACTCCACAATCAACAACCTAATAATGAGAGGAGGGCTTCCCTTATATAGGGAGTCTCCAACTTGCTAAACAGTTTTGGGTTTCAACAAGTTTTGAGCTTTGCTCAAAGGATTGAATTTGCACATAGCAGCCATGTGACCTTTTTCACCACAGAAAACACATTCAAACATTTTTCTTTGGAAAGAATCTGTGTTTTTGGTTGTTTGGTCATTAGTAACTTGATGGTAAATAAGTTTACCCATTCTTTCAGTTTCAGTTGATTTTGGCTGTTCAGGTAGTTTACCTCCAACTTTTGAGTCCTTGGGCTCATAAATAGTTGGTGGTGGAAAAGCAACTTTTGGTTTTAAGACCTTGGATTGGTCAACAGATGCTGATGTGCTAGCATCTTTGACTTCACAGTTTGATGATGATTCAACAGATTTTGATTCAGATAGTGAAGATGCAGTGCTATCAACACTTAGACTCACACTGCACTCCTTCTGAAGTGCTTGAATTGGAGCAATAGCAGGTGAGTATTCCTTGGGTGGTTCAACATTGTTGTACCCAATACCTGCTTTCCCATGCATTGCCCCATTCCAAAGTTTCTCAGCTTTCTTGTTAGCTGTTTGGAATTTGTCACAAGTGAACAAGGCATCTTTTAGCTTAATTTCAAGAACATCATTTTCTGCTTTTGCATCTTTTGTTTCTTGTCTTGAAATAGTTAGCTTGCTTAACAAGTCCTCTAATTGTGTTTCCAAAATGGAGTTAGTTTGCTTCAAAACTTCAAATTCTTTGTTTAAATTTTCAATTTTGGTAATGTAAGCAGTTTCAGTTTTCTTAAAGCAATTCTTTAACTCATTTAAGTTGGAAACTTCATCAATCAGATCAGTGTTGTGTTTCCTGTATTTTGCCACTTGTTCTATGCAGGCAGGACTGCACAGATTTTCCAACACATTTTCAGGAATTTCATTTACCTGTTCAGTTGAATCTTCTTTAGCCATCAAAGCATGGTTGATTGGCTCATACTCAGTGACAAAGTCATCCCACTCAAAGCATTCAGTCTGATTAGCAACAGCTGCCACCACATTTTGATTTCCAAGTGGTTTTGGTTGAGTTGGCTGTTGGTTGCTGTTGTTGTTGTTTTGTTGACTGCTGCTGTTGTTGCTTCCATGGTTTGACCTCTGTTGGACATTGTTGTTGTTGTTCTGTCCATCTCTTCTTGGCTGCTTGCATTCTCTGGCAAAATGACCAAGTTGGTGACAGTTATAGCATTTAACTTTAGATTTATCCAACCCAATTGATGATCCCTTTGACCCTTTATAAGTTCTTCCAGTTCTTTTATAAAATCTTTGGGCCCTCACAGAAACCATAGCTAATTGAGTTAAAATGTCCATTTCTTCTAGATCATCTGCCCCTATGCATTCCAAGTCTTCACGTGTGAAGCCTTGTGATGAGTCAGTTGCCACATAGGCAGAGTGAGAGTTGTCAAAAAGTGTTGAAGAACTCTCTGAGCCTCTAGGTGACTCAATGAAACTGACTGAGGGTGAGTGATATTGAGAAGAGTTTGAGATCTTTTGAAAATCAGTTGTAACCAAAGCAGTGGTTTGCAACTGTGGTGATGCCTCAGGAAAGCTATTCTGCTTAAAATTAAGTTCCATTTCATAAGCACTAAGGATTCCATGGAGTTCACTTAGTTTAAGCTTTTTGAGATCTTTACACTCCCTGATGCTGACTGTGTAGACAGTCCAAGCTGGAGGTAATGATCTCAGGAACTTTCTGTTGGCATCAGCCTGTTCAGTTTTTACTTCTACCTTTTGCAATTCATCAAGAAGTGAAACAAATCTAAGATACTGGTTGGTCATAGATTCACCAGTTTTGTAAGTAAAGTTTTCATATCTTTGTTTCAAAACATCTTTCTTGTTTTCCTTAACCTCACTAGACCCTTCATACATTTCACTGAGAGCAATCCACAAGCCATGTGCTGTCTTATATCCCTTAAACCCTACAAGTATAGAGTTGGGTAATGCAGCCTGGAGTGTCCAGTAGGCCTTGTGATCATACTCAAGTTCAGTGTAATCAGCTTCAACATATTTGTCTAGTGGTTTTGGTATTTGCACTTGGGCATCATCAGCAGATTGAACAGTTGGATTGTAAGGACCTACAGTCAACCTGTTCCAAATGCGTCTGTCTAGGCTTCTAACAAAACCTTCCATCCTGAGTTTCCAAGTATCAAAGTCATCAGGAGTGAAAATTGGTGGTTTGTTAGAGCTGCCGTTCAGTGAACCAAGAGTTAAATCAGTCATTGTGAAAAACAGTTTTGTAAAACAGAAAAGGCTTAAAGAAAATAAGTATGCAAGTAGAGTATCAGCTTTGAAGCACTAGAAGTCTTCAAAGTAGAGAGCCAATGGCTCTGATACCAATTGTAGGATCGATATAAGTCAGAGTTAAACTTAAACAATTCACTTTACTTGCAAATATAACCTTGCGGAATTAAGTTATATTTTACTTTTCTTAAGCAATGTTAAACTCTTGTATAATGTAAAGGCTTGATTTGCAAAATAGTAGAGACAACGAGATATCGAATATTCGGCACTATTTGCATTAACTCAAAGCTACACTATTACAAGTGATAACCACACTGTTGTAAACTAAGAGATAACAAGCTATATATAGTGCAGATGAGATCAATCACAGCCATTGATCTCATGTGATCTAATCTAGACCGTACATTACAAAGTCAAATCTAAGCTACCAAAAGAATAAACTTCGACATTTGAGACGACTTGCGTGTTGACAGCAACAATCTACTTTTGGAGAGCGGCTTGGGCAGATGTAGAAGCATACGAGAAGCTTTTGCAGGATGTGACTGCAGAAAAGACTTCTCAGGAAAAGTCAGGTTGAACTCATTATCTGATGGATAATCGAGTTCACCCGGAATATTCACTAAGTGACAAAACTGCTTCTTTCCGCTTGAACTTGCTGTTCCGCTTGAAGTTGTAGTTCCGCTTCAACTTCAGCCGGAACTGTCAAAACTTGAGTTCAACCGGAAAACTTCAAAACTGAAGTTCCTTACAAAAGATCAAAATGATTTCTCAAGAAACATGGCAGAAGTTCATCTGATTTTAATAGCACATTGGGATTTGATAAATCCAAGTTGAAGTGTTACAAATGCTCAAAGCTTGGATATTTTGCTAAAGAATGTCAACAAGCTCATGGAAGCAAACCCGGTTTTACTCAATCATCATCAAGCAATGCAAACCAGATAGCTTTAACAAGTCAAAATGATGGTGTTTATAATTGGGGTAAACATTTTCATTCATCTGCTTTGATTGTCACTCATAATTAACAAGTAGATTATTGTTCAGATACAAGTTCAGAGACAAGTTCAGCACACCGAGTTCCTATGAATCTGCTGAGAACATGGAAAGTTTGTTGAAAGAAAATGCCTTCTTATTGAATGAAATTCAAAAGCTTTCTGGGGAATTCAATTTGGTGAGAGAAGAATTGGAGATTTCTAAAATAAATGAGAAGGAAGTTGAGTTGAAAAATGAATCTTTGATAAAGGAAGTCAAGATGCTTGACGAAAAGAATGGAAAGTTAAGTGAAGAAATGGAGAAGTTGGTTCAAGAAGTCAAGAAATGGAAGGATGAAGTAGAAGACGCTGCAAATGATTTTCATAATCGTTTTGATAAGTCCAAAATCAAGCTTGATCTACTTACAAATGATGCTGAAGAATCTGCTGCTAAGATTGCAATTTATCAAGCGGTTATGGAAAAATATTTGGATGAGAAGCGGGAATTGGTAAGTGTGAATAAAGTTCAAACAGAAAATTTGGAGATTCAAAAGCGGAATGAAGATTAATTGAAGAAATAATTGTTTGAAGGGTTGGATAATCTTCGAATGCAGAAGTTTGAAACACATAAGGTTGCAAAGCGATTGATTGCTACTGAGAAGGATTTAGCTGAAGCACAACAACAAATTTCTGATCTCAAAATTCAAGTCATCGATGCAAATCGTTTGCTAAATAATGTTTCAAATTCTCAATTGTTTACAAGTTTTCTGGCTAAAGATGGAAATTTTGACAAGATGTTTGATAAAACAGCTTCACCGCCTGCTACTATCAAAGAAGCTTTCAAATAGGTGCAAGAAAAAGTGGAAGAGTTTGATTTTCAAAGGTTTCATCATCAAATTTAGAAAAAGAGAAGATTGTGAAGAAAAAGAAATCCAAGAAAATTAAAAAGAAGAAACGAAAGAAATCTGAGATTCCTTTAGCTCCTAAGTTTGTTTCTAGTTCATCTTCAGCTGATAATGAGAAATCAGCTACTTCAAGTGAAAAGATTCGTACTTAACCTGAATTTGATGAGACGATCTTCTTTGAGCAGAAAAATATTAAAGATATCAAAGCTGAGTTTCCAAAGTTAGCAAAGTTTGGACATCAGAATTCAAATTCTGAGGAAAAAGTTTTTGGAAAAACTGTTGGTTTAGGTTTTAAAGCACAGAATGTCAAGTAAGTTCTAGCATCAACATCACAAGATTTGAAGAAGCTTAAAATAAAGCAAGTGAAGAAGGAAGTTTTCAAGGCTGAGAAGGTTCAACCTGAGCGGTTTTATAAACTCAAGGGGTCGAAACAAATATTCTTTGACAAAGAGTTTCCTCTTCATTGCGTGGATGCTAGGAAAATTTCTGAAGCTTTTGAAAATAAGGATGCCTCAAGAATCTTGAAGAATCAAACCGCTAAATTTTCTTCTGATGGTTCTCATTCTCGAAGCCCAACATCTAAATGGGTTCATGATCATCACCGACAGGTATATGATTCTTTTTCTGATCATGTTCGAGATATCCATGTTTGTAATTCTGTGCAGGCATCTAAAAGGTGGAACAAATATGAACGTATATGCTATGTTTGTCGCCAAATAGGGCATATGGCAAAAAATTGTCCACTTCCTGCTGAATCAAATGAAAGATTTCAAAATAGTCCAGTTTTTGGTAAACCTGTCAAACAAAAATTCGTTAATGAACAAGGCAAAGTTTTTGATGAATGTGAACCTACATTCTTTCTAAAACAAAAACGTTTTGTTCCTATGTTTCAAAAGGTTCAAAATGTAGGTTCATCATCACAGTCATCTGTGACAGTTTAGCATCAAGAACTGGGTTACCAAAACAGTCACAATACTGGAAACCAAAAGTGTTTTGCAAAGCAAAATCAGGACACTGGTAGACCAGAAGCGATCCGCTTTCGGGTCATTTATGAACTAATCAGTTTGACCAGTGTGCAGGTATTTCTAGAAGACCTATCAACGATTTAAAAGTTGTTGATGGAGGAGTATTCTGCTTACTTTAAATTGCTTGCAATATATTTTTCTAACCTGCAAATTTTCTGAAATTCTAAAAACTGAAAGGTATCCGTGTTGATTGATCAATTTTTCTTTCTTTATGCATTTTCAATTGCGTAAAACTCCAAAAATAGAGTCTTGTTTTTTTTAAATGAAAAATTCAAAAATAGAGTTTTCATTTTAAGTGGGAGAAATGCTTGTAAGGGGGAGAAAATTGTGAAAATGCATGTTATGGGAAGAAGATGAATACATGCACAATATACAAGGAAGGTATACATGCACAGTATATAAAATTTTGAGAAATTGATCATTGGGAAATGATGGTACATTCACTTACGTATCTGACTTATGGATAGAGTAGATGAAAGAGACATAAGATCATTGTTTGATATGTTTGGTAGGCTCGGCAAATCAGAAAGTATTCAGATGTGATATACACTCAATATTACTGCTTGACCATGTGGATAACATCTTGATGCGTATTTCATGACAAAAGGAAAAATAAGTGTGAAAAATCAAAATGAGAAGTCACTGTGTATACATGTGTTCATTTTGCAAAGATTTAAACTTGTTTGAGTTTCTTTATTTTGTCGAATGATCGGACTTTCTCTTGCATGTCAGCAAGACCAACCTGATTGTTGTTCGTTTGAAGTTCTGCTTTATTTTCTTTGGTGTTTCGTATAATTCATCGGACTTTCTCTGCGTGTACGGGAGTACCGACCTGATTGTTGTTGGGTTATACAATTTCAACTTGTTTTATTTTTCTTATTTTGTTAAATCCGAGGCCTTATCTGCGTATCGAAAGATCAACCTTAAGGTAGACTATTTAACGCTCTTATTTCTTTTTGCATGGAACACAATTGACGATATCATGAATACAATCATTATGTGATTAAATCACAAATGAAATCACAAAGTGTGATAAGAAAATACATATATGAGAATGTCTGATAGAGTGGGGTACACTGGTCAAAGCAAATCTAATCAATACAATAACATATCTAGATGTTATGAGTATGATTGTGCCTGAGTTTAAGATGGACAAATTATGCCAGCAATCGACATGGCTTGTGTGCTGAAGTAATTGAAATTGAAGTGTAGTTCAGCATGTCATGATCAATATGATCTCAAGTTATGATCTTTCTCACAAAGACAAAAATAGTGTCTGATTCTGTATTGCATTTATGTTTCATGTCTGAAAATTCCAAAAAGATTTTTAGGTGTGTTTTAGCATAAACTTAGAAAAATCAAAAAGATTTTAGGAGTGTTTTAGCATAAACTTAGAAAAATCAAAAAGATTTTAGGTGTGTTTTAGCATAAACTTAGAAAAATCAAAAAGATTTTCGGTGTGTTTTGATTTAAAGTTTCAAAAAGCCAAAAAGATCTTGTTTCTTATTTGTTTTCGACCGATCGATACAAGATACTCAAATTATGATTTCAAAACTATATCTTGGATTCTCGAAGAGAAGTTTTGCGCCAAGATTAAATTAATTTTCAAAAGAAAAAAGAAAGTAGCGTTTCTGTCTTATGAAATTGCAGGTTCTGTGTGACAAGACTCAAGCATTGTGAAAGGGGGAGTGTGTAATAACTTTTACAAGTGGATCTTGAAGTTCAAAGATTGTTCAAGGTTGATCCAGCCATGCAAGCTTTATTTCTAACAAGATTTCAAGTTGAAGATCGAACGCAACGATGCTGAAGATTAAAGACTGTAGTTTAGTTAGATAAATAGATACATATATACACTACACGTTAAGGGGGAGTTTGTTAGAGCATATTCCTATGCAACCGTTGTGTCTCGTGTATTGTATCTAGACTCAGAGCATTTGTGTGAGTCTTAGTGGCAACATACCAAGGTGGACGTACTACTTGGTCCGCCATACCATTGGTATGGGTGTACCAATGGTACGTTGGGTGGTCCGCCAGTAGTATGTTGTGCACTATAAATAGTTCGTGCTAGGTAGAAGTTCAGGAGTTGTGTCATTCTCATCTTCTTAAGTGTGTGTTCTGAGTGTGTTTCTTTCTCTACATTATAACTCTTTGTGAATCAATAAAGCAAAGCTTTATTTACATCGTGTTCATTCTCGATTTACCGAATCTACCAGTAGTAATATCCATCCGTGGTTTTCCAAGTACCTGCAAAAATCCAGTGGTGACCTAAAGTGGTCAGCATGGCTGTAAATGATTTTGTGGAAGACACCGGTCGACAGAAGCTGTGTGCTTTAGGTCATTTGAATACTTGAATCATTTAAATCCAGTGTGCAAGTTTCTTCAAGAAGACCTATTGGTGATTGTGAAGTTTAAGCTTCCAGCGATTGCTGATAGTGGAGTCTCCTGCTTAACTTAAATTGAATGGTTCATCTTTCTAAATTGAAAGGTATTAGTATCAGTTGGTCAATTTTCTTTCTTTTACATTCCGTTTGTAGTTTATGGGGAGAAAATTGAAAAACCAAAAATAGTGTCTTTGTGTTTTTGTTAAAATGAAAATCCAAAAATTGAGTTTTCATTTTAAGGGGGAGAAAATGGAAAAATACAAAAACATTGAAAAACAGAAAAATCCAAAAACACTGAAAAAATGAGAAATTGTATCCGACATATTTGGGAAATGATGGTACATTGGCTTACATGTCTGGCTCATGGATAAAATAGATGAAAAAGCCATAAGATCATTGTTTGATGTGCTTGGTAGGCTCGACATTAAATCAGAAAGTATTCAAATGTGATATTAATTAAATATTAATGCTTGACCAAGTGGACAACATCTTGACGTGTATCTCAAGATATTGAAAAGATGTGTGAAAAAGAAAATGAGAAGTCAATGTGTATACATGTGTTCATTTTGCAAAGATTTAAACTTGTTTGATTTTCTTTATTTTGTCAAACGATCGGACTTCCTTTGCGTATCACAAGATCGACCTGATTGTTGTTCATTTGACGTTCTACTTTATTTTCTTTAGTGTACTGATCGGACTTTCATTGCGTGTACGGTAGTACCGACCTGATTGTTGTTGGGTTATACAATTTCAACTTGATTTTTATTTTCTTATTTTGTTAAATCCAAGGCCTTATCTGCGTATCGAAAGATCTACCTTAAGGTTGACAATTTAACGATCTTATTTCTTTTTGCATGGAACACAATTGACGATATCATGAATACAATCACTATGTGTTAAATCACAAGTGAAATCACAAATGTGTGATAAGCAAATACATATCTGAGTATGTCTGATAGTGTGGGGTACACTGGTCACAGCAAATCTAATCAATACCTTAACATATCCAGATGTTATGAGTATGATTGTGCCTGAGTTTAAGATGGACAAATTATACCAGTAATCGACATGACTTGTGTGCTGAAGTAATTGAAATTGAAGTGTAGTTCAGCATGATATGACCAATATGATCCTAAGTTGTGATCTTTCTCACAAAAGACAAAAATAATTTTTGATACTGTATTGCATATATGTTTCATATCTAAAAATCCAAAAAGATTTTAGGTGTGATTTAGCATACATTTAGAAAAGTCAAAAAGATTTTCGGTGTGTTTTAGTGTAAAGTTTCAAAAAGCCAAAAAGATTTTGTTTCTTATTTGTTTCCGACCGATCGATACAAGATACAAAGTTATGATTTTCAAAAATATATCTTGGATTCTCGAAGAGAAGTTTTGCGCCAAGATTAAATTTATTTTCAAAAGAAAAAGAAAGTCGCGTTTCTTTTTCTTGAAATTGCAGGTTTTGTGTGGAAAGACTCAAGCATGGTGAAAAGGGAAGTTTTATGTATCTTTCACAAATGGATCTTGAAGCTCAAATATTGTCCAAGAATGATCCAGCCATGCAAGTTGTATTTCTGACAAGATTTCAAGTTGAAGATCAGATGTAGTGATGCTGAAGATTAAAGACTGAAGTTTAGTTAGATAAATAGATAGCTAGATACACTACACGTTAAAGGGGAGTTTGTTAGAGCATATTCCTATGCTACAATGTGTCTCGTGTATTGTATTTAGGTCAGAGTTGTCTTTGTGCATCTTAGGGTCCACGTACCAAGGTCCGTACCAGTTTGTACGGAGCCACGTACCAATGGTACGCTGGTTGGTACGCTGGTTGGTACGCTGCACTTAATGATAAGTATATATAGCTCGTGTTAGAGAGAGCTCAGTTACTTCTGTCATTTTTGAGTCACTCTTAACTATGTGTATTCTTGAGTGTCTCTCTCCTAAGAGCTATAATCTCTGTGAATCAATAAAGCAAGCCTTTATATACATCCGTGTTAATCGATTGACCAAACCATGCAATAGTAAGATCCTTTCCACGTACTTATAATTCTTCTCTTTCTTCTCAAATTTCTTACCCCCACTACCCAATCCTGAACATTTATAACCTGGTAGCTTTGATAAGTCAACTTGAGAACTCGAAGAACCAGTTTCAGCAGCTTGATTGAATGAAGCTTTAATATCCTTTAATTTGTTAGCTTCGACCAACTTTGCAGCAACACTTTCTTCATTCAGCTGTTTTTCATCTTTTTCAACTTGTTTTCCAGTAGAAATAACACACTCTTCTGAAATAAACCCACCAGAAACAAACTGTAACACCCCAAAATTTTTATGACTTAAGTTATATACGTGTGCTATAATTGTTAAGTAGCTGAAATATATGTGATATAATATATATACGTATAATAGAGAAATGTCACGATTCGCGTACGAATATGCGACACGACATTCGAGGAAACGTCAAGAGGCGAAATTATAGAATATAGTAGATAACGACAAATAAAGATCGTGCGCGCAGACGGATTTTAAATCCGAGTTATAATGAAGCGGGAAAACGCAAATTAGTGATTTAGGCCCGGTTTGTAATAACCGTAATTAAAGCACGAACGTCGCTAAAATAACATCGAGGCGAAAACAGAATATCAGGTATTGCTAGATACTTGATTTATAATCATTATAAATTATATTTTCAATGTTCGACACAAAAAAATGGTGGAATTGGTAACCGTTGCTGTTACGCGATAATAACCGAAATCAATTCGGTTAACCGTTCGAGATGATTATAACGCCTCGGCAAAGTATAAATAATTATTATAATATCTATGAAGAATTTCAGTCGAGAAGACGTATTCGGTCTGTCAAACGGCCGAGATCGCGACACTGATTAGACACACACTGTTACCGCGTAATTAAATAAATATTCACCGTTTGCGTTACAACCGAAGAATAAATATAAATATTATATTTATTGAAGTCCCATAATATTTTAGATGTTCGGGAATTATATAACCCCTTCATGAAATATTATATTATTTTACGGGTTTAAAATACGGGTATAATACCTACTCATTAAATATTATACCGTATTAAAATATCATAAACATACTTGCTCCCTACTTCTTAAATTGTTGGATGTCAAATTGATCTATGATTCAGCAAACATTTTCATTACTCAGCAACATACGTGGAGAAGTTTTATGGAACTGGTTTACATATAAATACATACATATCACACACAAATTGAATTCACATTCAAATTCTATACACACACAAATTCAGTAAACGACAAAATGAATGAAAGAATTAGAAGAGAGACAGAGAAACCGTACGATTCCCCCCCCCCCCTCCTTCTTCGATTTTCCGGCAAAATTGCCGACACCCACCGCATCCGACCGAAGGAAGTGGCGACCCTCCACCCCATTTCCGTTCGATATTCCGGTGATCGAACCCAGCCTCTTTGTTCCTCGTCTTCACGGCTCACCTCCGCACCTTTCTCGACGTCCGATGACCCCTGCTCTCTTGATTTCACGGTGGCAAGCAGCGCCGCGCTCTGCTCCGGCGAGCTCGAAGCTCGTTAGTAGCAGAACCCGACGACCTCACAACCATCCCTTCTTCCTCCGACGACCTGCTCGTCCAAACCGGCAATGAAGATGATGGGTTATTATCTCACGTGGGGTTGTTATTCGGTGATATTCAGAGTGACTTTCGGTGACGAGCGGTTAACGACGGGGCGTGG
>JBCNJP010012802.1:0-13290 GCA_039602395.1 Deinandra increscens subsp. villosa | reverse complement strand
CTCGGATGTCACAAGTTCCCATTACCATTTCCTTTGGGAGCTTCATTGTTGTTGTTATGTTTGTTGCTGTTGTTTCGCCTTAGGAGGTTTTGTGGCTTAGGTAAAATCGTCCAACAGTCTTTTGCTTCATGGCCTTTCTTGCCACATCTCTCGCAATTCAAACTTTTTCTGCAGATACCAGTGTGATGTTTCCCACACTTGTTACAAAACGGAGCTTTACCCTTGTAGTTTCCAACACTCTGTTTGTTCATTGAGTTTCCAGGAGTTTCTTCATCAGCCTTTCTCTTGTTACTTAAGGCAATCTTCTCAGAGGCTCTTGCAGGAAGTGTACCTCCCTCATTCTCCTGTTCAGTAAGCTGATGAGCCAAATGGATGGCTTGCTGTGCGGCGATTGTAGCATGGACGGCTGCCACTGCGGCTTGTACGTGTGCGTTTATCATAGCTTGTAGTTCTGCAGGTGTCAGGGTAATGTTGTTCCTTCCATGTCCTCTTCCAGACATTTTGCTGAACAGTTTAAGTGGCCAGTGTTCAGTCACAGTTATATTCTATACACATCCCATAATATGTATATTAACCATTTCCCGTTATCCCACTATTAGTCCGGAAAATTTTCGTGCAAAATTGAGGCGTCGTCAGAGAACGTCATAAGTCGTAAGCAGCTATCGTCGAAAGTCGGCTTTCCCCATAAAAATCACTGTCGGCGTAGTCATCGTAGTAGAAATCAGGACGTAGTGTGCAGCATTGTTTCGTTGTCGCTTCCCCCGAATAGTGTGCGTATTAGCGTTCGCGTTTCGTATTCGTGTGTGAAAATTTTCCTAAGGTTTTCCGTTAGACTACCTCGACACGGTCTATATATATACTTATATAGATATATATACATATGAAGTATTTACTTACACAGCAGAGCAAGTATCCCAGGTTGGCACGTAAAAATGTTGTTTTGGGAATTTTGTTTGTTCGTTTGTAACTAAGGTTTCAAGTTGCAGTTTCCAAATCGTTTTCAAAAATGATTCCAGTTCTCTGCAACTTATGGCTCTGATACCAATCTGTCACACCCCCAAATAACCACTAACGGGGTTTATACCGTTAAGGGGTGCGAACAAACCAGGACCACAACCATTAGTTACAAATACTAAACGAATCAGAGTTAAGTCCAATGTTCATAAATACAACAGTTTAAAATACGCAGCGGAATAAAAACATAAGTCTCTCAGCACTAACCACGTGCTTTAATTACAAAACATAAATTGTCGTTAAATTCCCGAATTTAGTTTAAAATAAAAGTAAGTATCTTCTTGTGCCATGCCAACCTCCAGTGGATACTCTTCAACGATCTGCAAAAGTGAAAACCACACAAGTGTCAACCTAACGGTTGGTGAGTTCACGGTGGGCATGACGTGCATTGGCCCGGTCTCATAATCGTATTCATCAACATATAAATAAGTAATAGATTTGCAAAACATTGCCGAGTGTTGAATTACCGAATGTGCACTAGTTAAGTAAAAGTTAAAGCGGTCAACCGATATCGCGGGTAGCTAATCCGGTTTCCATGCACTAAGGAGGTCGTACTAGGGCTGAAAGCTGACGTAACAGAGTTCGGCAATTGCCGATGGTTGGTGCCTCCAGTTGTGTCCCTTTCGGGAGGCCCACAACTAAAACAGGCTGATATTGAACTCCGTTCGGCCTCCAACCGGTTGGTTACACATTTGTGTACCGCGGAGCAGGGTTTGTCAAACCCTCAGTAGATCTACCCAACATCCCCTCGCTTCTCAGATCAACAGTACTAAATTGAGGACTTTTAAGTTTTTAAGGCATCCTTAGAAATCATGTGATATCATTTGGTTTAGACTTTAACCTACACTAGTCATATTAAAAATGTTTATTCTGGATTTCATTCGAAATCCTAAAAAGAGTTTATGTGTCAAAATGGTCGTTTCCAGATTTCAATTGAAACCCCAAGGATGGACAGTTGCAAATGCTCCCCATAAAACACTCCAACTTCCATAACAGGTATCTCATTTGGTAATACCTCAAAATGTCAGCGTTGTTTTTCGTTAAGTTCATTCGTTGTGTCCCAAACGGGCTCACAATTAAAGGGTTAGTGAAACTCACCTTAGGTTGCTCAGCTACACTTGCTAATTAATCCAAATATAGCTTAACGAAGACTGTAGGTCCGAAAATCTCCCTAACACACGATATAATGATCTAACACGAGTGCGGAATCCTCGTGAGAGATTGATTCAAGAAAATAGTAGATGAAGATATTAGATCTTAGAGAAAGATCGAATCTTGAATGGAAATCCGTCTACTATGAAGCTTAGAACACCGATCGGAATCACACACAAAAACAAGAAATCGTAAATGGGTTCTCCCAAAGCTTACTTGATCATAAACATGAGGTGGTATTTATACCACCTCTTACAAGGCCTTGGGCCAATCATAAACTCTAACTAGCCCAATCATAAACCCAAGCCCATGCCCAATCTAATAGTAAACTAGCCTAAACATAATAAAACTAGCCTACTAATCTAATTAAACCCTCTAAGCCCAGCCCAACTTATTTAATATTACAAGCCTCATAATCTAGCCTCTACAATCTTCCCCTAGGCTTGTGATATTAAATGTCTTCGATCTTTGAAAATCTTCTTCTTGACTGGCTGGCAAAGACGTTGATGAAGATTCTTTCCGCAGAAATCTTCAATAGGTTTCATGACGGGCACTTGGGACTTCCTCTTGATCAGCATCAGCTCGAACTTCTTGAATTTGAAAAAGCAATGAGATGGAGGATTCTCAATGACTTGCTTCTTTTGAAAGAACTGGTTCTTGCTGAATCTTCGGTAACTGTCTTGAATCTCCAAAAATTAGAGGGTAAATTTTGAAAACCTCCTAACTTCAGTAATAATGTATTTGCTTTTAATTTGAGTATGGGATAATAAGTATTATCCGAAGGGAACTCGAGGATGATACTTATTATCTAATGGAAAAGACTTCCTCCGTCAGATCTTGACAAATTTTCAGGGGAAGAAATGTAACGATGAAGAAAAAGTTGACCCCTCAAAAATAGTGTGCTTTTCAATTTTTAATTGTTGGTGTTTAAATTGTTTGTGTCTTGTTTTTGAGAAGTTTAGGGGAAGTAAAATGAATGACCGGGTTGGAGATGGCTGACACGCGTAAGGCGGAAGTGAAAGGCAAGCTCCACGGTGATATGCTCGGTAGGCTCGACCTAAACTTATGACCTCCAATGAAAGTGCAGTAAACTTAAAAGATATATATGTTTAGTTTCCCATCCTAGGTTGCATGGTTTAAAAGACTGAGTCCCGACAAAAATGGGTTGAGAGTGGTGATTACCTAGTATTCACTCTCTCACACGCCATGTCTCTGCTGTCATGACTACACCACATAATTAAAAAAAAAAAAAAAAATGAAAAATAATCATTCAGTTGGTCTTCTTTGTGTGCTTAGCGGCCGACCTGATCACCAACTGATGGTTAATGAAAATAAGTGGTAGTCATAGTCGTGGTGCATGGTTCCTCAAGTTGGGGGTTTGTGAATCCTCAATAAACTCTGAGGTTGGGTAGGTTTTGCTGTGTACGCTTGGGTGTGGGGACAATTAAACATGACAGTAATAATGTACTATATTAAGCATGACACATTCGGTTGGGATTAAACGGGTTTGAGTTTAAAGCGGACAAACATACCGGCAATGAAAAGAAAAAGAAATGAAAAAGAAGTGAAAAAAGAAATGAAAAAGAAAAGAAAATGAAAAATAATCATTCAGTTGGTCTTCTTTGTGTGCTTAGCGGCCGACCTGATCACCAACTCGAGGTCCGAAAATCAAATTAACATAATTTTTAGGGAAGTCTTTTCCATTAGATAATAAGTATTGTCCGAAGGGAACTCGAGGATGATACTTATTATCCGAAAAGACTTCCATAATACATAGTATCCGAAGGGAACTCGAGGATAATATGTATTATCTCAGGGGAAGTCCTTAGCTGAGGGGAAGTAATCAGCTAAGGGGAAGTCTTTAGAGGTCTTGGGTTCAGGGGAAGTTTTATAGAAAACCCGTAATCTATATTAGGTTTTTTTGTTAAAATTATGTTAATTTGATTCAACTGAACAGATGATAATTACCTTCTAACCCAAAGACCAGTCATCAAATGTCTGTTGGTGTATATTTTTTCAAATGTGTGTCAGACAGGTTGATGATAGAAAGATGTTGCTGGTGCTCAAGTTAAAGAACCAACCGGACAAGACTTCCATCTGAAAAGCAACTGTTCAGGGGAAGTTGTTGGTATCTTTACAAGTATCCAAAAGCTTCAAAAGATTTTCAAAGAAAATGCTCACAAGTTTAGGGGAAGCTGAAGATTTCAAGTCAATCTTTGAAAAAGAAAGTGATGCAGAGAGCAGTCAGAGATCATGAAGATCCAAGTTCAACAATCAAGGTCTTCACAGTTAGAGGTTTTTCAAAATTTAACCTCTAATTATTTTGAAAATTCAAGACAGTTGCCGAAGATTCAGCAAGAACCAATTCTTTCAAGAGAAACAAGTCAATGAGAATCCTCCTCTCATTAACTTGTTCATTTCAAGAAGTTCAAGCTGATGCTGATCAAGAGGAAGTCCCAAGTGCCCGTCATGAAACCCATTGAAGATTTCTGCGGAAAGAATCTTCATCAACGTCTTTGCCAGCCAGCCAAGAAGAAGAATTTCAAAGATTGAAGACGTTTAATATCACAAGCCTAGGGGAAGATTGTAGAGGCTAGATTATGAGGCTTGTTATATTAAATAAGTTAGGCTGGGCTTAGAGGATTTAATTAGAATTATAGGCTAGTTTGCTATTGTATTTAGGCTAGTTTATGATTGGGTTTGGGTTTACTATTGGGTTTATGATTGGGCTAGTTAGAGTTTATGATTGGCCCAAGGCCTTGTAAGAGGTGGTATAAATACCACCTCATGTTTATGATCAAGTAAGCTTTGGGAGAACCCATTTACGATTTCTTGTTTTTGTGTGTGATTCCGATCGATGTTCTAAGCTTCATAGTAGACGGATTTCCATTCAAGATTCGATCTTTCTCTAAGATCTAATCTCTTCATCTAATATTTTCTTGAATCAATCTCTCACGAGGATTCCGCACTCGTGTTAGATCATTATATCGTGTGTTAGGGAGATTTTCTGGACCTACAATTGGTATCAGAGCCAAGAAACAAGTGTTTCGAGGTTCTCACGGTATTGGATTCAAGTTTTTGCTGGAAAAAGTTAGGATTTTTGAAGGTTTTGGAGCTGTTCTTCGAGTTTACGATCCTGCTGCTGTTGTTCATCGTGATTACGATTGGTTTCTGGGTTATTTTGGGTGTTTACGACTGCTATTGGTTGAAGATCTTCATCAGAATTGCGTTTACGAGTTCAAGACTGAGTTTTTATCTGTTTATGATCCAGAATCTGGTGTTTACGACATTTTTCTATCGGAAACGAGTGTTTACGACTTAACTGTGCCGGAATCACAGATCGTAATCGGTGTTTACGATTCCCTCAGTCGGAATCAGGGTTTACGACTTAATTCAATCGTAATCGGAGTTTACGATCGCACGTTTACGATCAGCTCCGTGTCTTTTTCGTAATCAACATTCACGATCATAATCGTGTGTTTCGATCGGAAACAGGAGTTCAATCGTAAATAGGGTTTACGATCGGAAACAGGTTTTGCGGCAAAAAGTCATTTTTTTCACACTTTCACGGAAACGGGCATAACTTTTGACTCGTTTGGAGTTAGAGGCTCAAATTTTAACACGACGTTCGTGACATCGAGCCCCAGAATTACCCCACACTAACGTCCAGGGGAGCTCATTTGGACCCCCAAATTCCACTCCGAAGGCCTCCGTTTTTCAGTTTTAAGTTTTTGATACTATTTTTTGAATAGTGTTTTTGCCGCTTTTGCCGTTTTTGCAGATTGTTCAAGATTTTCAGAAGCTGCATATCTAAAGAAAGAAAATGAGTTCGGTTGAGAACAAGGATGATTTTGAAGCTGAAATTGACAATACTGAGATATGCCCCAATCCTACTTGTGCTCGTATAATTCCTGGACTTAGGCAAATTTGTAAAAATTATCAATTAGAATTATTTGAGATAAAATGCGAGAGGAGTTCTTTTAAGGGTAGATGGCAAAAGAATGAAGAAAAAGTTAAAGCCCAGAAATTAGATATAGCAAAATATAGGAACCTTACAACTGAGAACGCCTATTTGTATGACAACGCTAAGTTAGAAATAGCTGAGCTAAGTAAGCAGATAGATGACCTGAAGCATAAGAACAATGAGATGCAGGTTAAACTTGATATGAATCAAATTAACATAATTTTAACAAAAAAACCTAATATAGATTACGGGTTTTCTATAAAACTTCCCCTGAACCCAAGACCTCTAAAGACTTCCCCTTAGCTGATTACTTCCCCTCAGCTAAGGACTTCCCCTGAGATAATACATATTATCCTCGAGTTCCCTTCGGATACTATGTATTATGGAAGTCTTTTCGGATAATAAGTATCATCCTCGAGTTCCCTTCGGACAATACTTATTATCCCCTCTCCTTCCCCTAAAAATTTGTCAAGATATGACGGAGGAAGTCTTTTCCATTAGATAATAAGTATCATCCTCGAGTTCTCTTCGGATAATACTTATTATCCCATACTCAGAGTATGGGATAATAAGTATTATCCGAAGGGAACTCGAGGATGATACTTATTATCTAATGGAAAAGACTTCCTCCGTCATATCTTGACAAATTTTTTAGTATGGGATAATAAGTATTATCCGAAGGGAACTCGAGGATGATACTTATTATCTAATGGAAAAGACTTCCTCCGTCATATCTTGACAAACTTTTAGGGGAAGGAGAGGGGATAATAAGTATTGTCCGAAGGGAACTCGAGGATGATACTTATTATCCGAAAAGACTTCCATAATACATAGTATCCGAAGGGAACTCGAGGATAATATGTATTATCTCAGGGGAAGTCCTTAGCTGAGGGGAAGTAATCAACTAAGGGGAAGTCTTTAGAGGTCTTGGGTTCAGGGGGAGTTTTATAGAAAACCCGTAATCTATATTAGGTTTTTTTGTTAAAATTATGTTAATTTGATTCAACTGAACAGATGATAATTACCTTCTAACCCAAAGACCAGTCATCAAATGTCTGTTGGTGTATATTTTTTCAAATGTGTGTCAGACAGGTTGATGATAGAAAGATGTTGCTGCTGCTCAAGTTAAAGAACCAACCGGACAAGACTTCCATCTGAAAAGCAACTGTTCAGGGGAAGTTGTTGGTATCTTTACAAGTATCCAAGAGCTTCAAAAGTTTTTCAAAGAAAATGCTCACAAGTTTAGGGGAAGCTGAAGATTTCAAGTCAATCTTTGAAAAAGAAAGTGATGCAGAGAGCAGTCAGAGATCATGAAGATCCAAGTTCAACCATCAAGGTCTTCATAGTTAGAGGTTTTTCATGACTACACCACATAATAAAATGAAAAGAAAAAGAAATGAAAAAGAAATGAAAAAGAAAAGAAAATGAAAAATAATCATTCAGTTGGTCTTCTTTGTGTGCTTAGCGGCCGACCTGATCACCAACTGATGGTTAATGAAAATAAGTGGTAGTCATAGTCGTGGTGCATGGTTCCTCAAGTTGAGGGTTTGTGAATCCTCAATAAACTCTGAGGTTGGGTAGGTTTTGCTGTGTACGCTTGGGTGTGGGGACAATTAAACATGACAGTAATAATGTACTATATTAAGCATGACACATTCGGTTGGGATTAAACGGGTTTGAGTTTAAAGCGGACAAACATACCGGCAATCACCTGGACTAGTCAAGTAACTGAAGCTGAAAAGGGTTCCTCAGTCAGATTCATACGGTTTGATCCCTTGTAAACTTTCTCATGTTTGGTTTGGTAAGTATTTGTTTAGTTTTTATCTTTCGTGTGTGAGTCGTTAAGTTCTTTTTAGTGTGTTTTCATCTTGGCCAGGTTGATTTGAGAAGTCAAAATGTCGTTTCCATGGGTTTTAATGCATGACAATATGCCCCCGACAGATCTTGCCAAATTTTTAGGGGAAGGAGTATGGGATAATAAGTATTATCCGAAGGGAACTCGAGGATGATACTTATTATCTAATGGAAAAGACTTCCTCCGTCAGATCTTGACAAATTTTTAGGGGAAGGAGAGGGGATAATAAGTATTGTCCGAAGGGAACTCGAGGATGATACTTATTATCCGAAAAGACTTCCATAATACATAGTATCCGAAGGGAACTCGAGGATAATATGTATTATCTCAGGGGAAGTCCTTAGCTGAGGGGAAGTAATCAGCTAAGGGGAAGTCTTTAAAGGTCTTGGGTTCAGGGGAAGTTTTATAAGAAAACCCGTAATCTATATTAGGGTTTTTGGTTAAAATAATATTAATTTGAATCATCTGAACTGATGATAATTACCTTCTAACCCAAAGACCAGTCATCAAATGTCTGGTGGAGTATATTTTTTTTCAAATGTGTGTCAGACAGGTTGATGATAGAAAGAAGTTGCTGCTGCTCAAAGTTAAAGAACCAGCCGGTCAAGACTTCCATCTGAAAAGCAACTGTTCAGGGGAAGTTGTTGGTGTCTTTACAAGTATCCAAAAATGTCAAAAGTTTTTCAAAGAAAATGCCCACAAGTTTAGGGGAAGCTGAAGATCTCAATTCAATTCTTTGAAAAAGAAAATGATACAGAGAGCAGTCAGAGATCATGAAGTTTGAAAATCAACAATCAAGTTCTCCAAAGTTAGGAGGTTTTCAAAATTTACCCTTTAATTTTCAGCTTCAGTTACTTGACTAGTCCAGGTGATTGCCGGTATGTTTGTCCGCTTTAAACTCAAACCCGTTTAATCCCAACAGAATGTGTCATGCTTAATATAGTACATTATTACTGTCATGTTTAATTGTCCCCACACCCAAGCGTACACAGCAAAACCTACCCAACCTCAGAGTTTATTGAGGATTCACAAACCCCCAACTTGAGGAACCATGCACCACGACTATGACTACCACTTATTTTCATTAACCATCAGTTGGTGATCAGGTCGGCCGCTAAGCACACAAAGAAGACCAACTGAATGATTATTTTTCATTTTCTTTTCTTTTTCATTTCTTTTTCATTTCTTTTTCATTTCTTTTTCTTTTCATTTTATTATGTGGTGTAGTCATGACAGCAGAGACATGGCGTGTGAGAGAGTGAATACTAGGTAATTACCACTCTCAACCCATTTTTGTCGGGACTCAGTCTTTTAAACCATGCAACCTAGGATGGGAAACTAAACATATATATCTTTTAAGTTTACTGCACTTTCATTGGAGGTCATAAGTTTAGGTCGAGCCTACCGAGCATATCACCGTGGAGCTTGCCTTTCACTTCCGCCTTACGCGTGTCAGCCATCTCCAACCCGGTCATTCATTTTACTTCCCCTAAACTTCTCAAAAACAAGACACAAACAATTTAAACACCAACGATTAAAAATTGAAAAGCACACTATTTTTGAGGGGTCAACTTTTTCTTCATCGTTACATTTCTTCCCCTTGCTTTTTGATTTTTAATGTCACAATTTTGTGAACATAATTTTTTTTTTAAATAAAACACACAAACACACTTAAAAGAACAAAACACAAAATTTTGAAGATATCTGGCCAAGCTAACTTTCAAAGTATTGATTTGAATTTTTTTTTTTTTTTTTAAATTGGGTTTCATGACATACACACTTCGTTGCATTTGAAGTCAAACACGTAATCAATCAACAGCTTAATTGAAACTTTAATGAAATAGGTTTGACTCAAAAGACCCTTTGCTGCCTCATCATTCAAACAACCAAGTTAAGAACAGTACCTTTCATGCTGATTTTGACATTTTACCTCTCAAAGAGACATACCTTCCATTGTATAGATTACTTGACATGACATGAAGATACGTCTCCTAAACTGTGCCTGGAACAATCACTTATCAACAAACAAATTAGTAATAAAACCGTTAGTGATAATCCTCCTTGACTGTTCCTGCACAGAGTGAGAGATTAGTTAGCCATTGGTACCCAGGCCATTGTTTTTCTGGGTACACCTGAGGAATCAATAAAGGATACTTCTTGTAAGAACATCCCCTTTGAAAAATCAGGAAGTTGGGATGGAGCTGCCTTGGTTTTAGGTTTCCAAGTTCCAGCTGATTTAACATTTGTTTTAGTCACTTTTGGTGCTGTGACTTTAGGTATTTCAACCTTCTTCATTTTAGTTTCATTTTTCAAAACAGTTTTTGTTTTAGTCACCTTTGGAGCTGTGACTTTAGGTATTTCAACCTTCTTCGTTTTAGATTCATTTTTTAAAACAGTTTTAGTTACCTTGGGAGGGGTAACTTTGGGTTTTTCAGACTTTGGTTGTTTTGAAAATGGTTTCATCACCTTTTTCTGAAAATTTTGGTAACTTGGAAAGCTGTTGTTTTGATTTAAAGATTTTCTTTCAGTTTTGGCAGCACCCCAATGTTGATCAGAGGGTTTAACCTTGGGAGTAACAGTCTTCATTGCCTTAGGTTTCTGCACCATCATCGGCTTAGACTTTACAGACTCCTGAGATGAATCCCCTTGATTTTTTGGAAAATAGGGTTCATAGGGGCGATAAAGACAGTTTCTAGCAATATGACCAGCAATGCCACAATTAAAGCAAGTCTGCTTCTTTAGATAGAAGTCAGACGTGTACCCATTTGTCTTTGGTGGCATATATGGAGCTGGTTTGCCTTGTGCCTGCTTCTTTGCTTTGTCTGCAACTCCAGATTTGACTTTCTGCTGGTTTGTCGAAGCCTGTGTTGAACCTGTCCTCATCGTCTTTGTGCTCTCTGGATTTCCTGATGAAGAAGCACCATTCTTGCAACTGCACTTACAACTGCATGAACCAACTGAAGAAATGGGAGACACGGATACTCCCTTGAGTTTTTCATTCTTCACTCCATCTGTTGGCTTCATACTCGGATGCTTGATGGTAATCTTCGGCTTCTCAACTTTAGCTTCACCTATCACTCCATCGGTTATTCCCTTGAATTTGGAGGAGAAGGATGGTAATTCATATCCTACATCTGGTTCTTGGTCAAACATTGATCCAGATGTCATAAATATCTTCCCCTCAGGTCGTGTCGTCATGATCACCTTTTCCCTTTCGACTTTGTCGATTACTTTGAAGTATGGGGTTTCAATTTTAGGGTATGGTTTCAACTCTACCCCAACTTCATCAGACTTGGAATTATGACACCTGTTGTATTCTCGGCACTCAGCATCATTTTCTGATATATCCTTTACCCTCCCTTCACCATAAGTCATATTTGCTTCATTATCAATTTCTTCTTGTGTCAATGGTGTAGTTCCAACCAAGACACTATCAACAGGAGGAGGAGCTTCTTTATAATCAAGCTCGGTTCGTTCAACTTGTTCCTCACTAAGAAGTATTCCTATAATGTCTCTGGGAACAGGTGGAGGAATAATGCTGTTTGCAGCCAAGGCCTTATCAGTCTTTTCTGATCCAAATCCAGGTGTGTGTTTCCCAACTTGACCAGTCACAACAGCATGTGACAATTCCTTTCCAGCATCAAGCATTCTTTTGCTCCTCATTTGATTCATATCAAGTTTAACCTGCATCTCATTGTTCTTATGCTTCAGGTCATCTATCTGCTTACTTAGCTCAGCTATTTCTAACTTAGCGTTGTCATACAAATAGGCGTTCTCAGTTGCAAGGTTCCTATATTTTGCTATATCTAATTTCTGGGCTTTAACTTTTTCTTCATTCTTTTGCCATCTACCTTTAAATGAGCTCTTCTCGCACTTTGTCTCAAACAATTCTGACTGAAAATTTTTACAGATTTGCCTAAGTTCAGGAATTAATCGAGCACAAGTAGGATTGGGGCATATCTCAGCATCATCGTCCTCAAGTATATTCTTTTCTTCAACCACTGAACTCATTTTCTTTCTTTAGATATGCAGCTTCTGAAAATCTTGAACAATCTGCAAAAACGGCAAAAGCGGCAAAAACACTATTCAAAAAATAGTATCAAAAACTTAAAACTGGAAAACGGAGGCCTTCGGAGTGGAATTTGGGGGTCCAAACGAGCTCCCCTGGACGTTAGTGTGGGGTAATTCTGGGGCTCGATGTCACGAACGTCGTGTTAAAATTTGAGCCTCTAACTCCAAACGAGTCAAAAGTTATGCCCGTTTCCGTGAAAGTGTGAAAAAATGACTTTTTGCCGCAAAACCTGTTTCCGATCGTAAACCCTATTTACGATTGAACTCCTGTTTCCGATCGAAACACACGATTATGATCGTGAATGTTGATTACGATAAAGACACGGAGCTGATCGTAAACGTGCGATCGTAAACTCCGATTACGATTGAGGTAAGTCGTAAACCCTGATTCCGACTGAGGGAATCGTAAACACCGATTACGATCTGTGATTCCGGCACAGTTAAGTCGTAAACACTCGTTTCCGATAGAAAAATGTCGTAAACACCAGATTCTGGATCGTAAACAGATAAAAACTCAGTCTTGAACTCGTAAACGCAATTCTGATGAAGATCTTCAACCAATAGCAGTCGTAAACACCCAAAATAACCCAGAAACCAATCGTAATCACGATGAACAGTAGCAGCAGGATCGTAAACTCGAAGAACAGCTCCAAAACCTTCAAAAATCCTAACTTTTTCCAGCAAAAACTTGAATCCAATACCGTGAGAACCTCGAAACACTTGTTTCTTGGCTCTGATACCAATTGTAGGTCCGAAAATCTCCCTAACACACGATATAATGATCTAACACGAGTGCGGAATCCTCGTGAGAGATTGATTCAAGAAAATAGTAGATGAAGAGATTAGATCTTAGAGAAAGATCGAATCTTGAATGGAAATCCGTCTACTATGAAGCTTAGAACACCGATCGGAATCACACACAAAAACAAGAAATCGTAAATGGGTTCTCCCAAAGCTTACTTGATCATAAACATGAGGTGGTATTTATACCACCTCTTACAAGGCCTTGGGCCAATCATAAACTCTAACTAGCCCAATCATAAACCCAAGCCCATGCCCAATCTAATAGTAAACTAGCCTAAACATAATAAAACTAGCCTACTAATCTAATTAAACCCTCTAAGCCCAGCCCAACTTATTTAATATTACAAGCCTCATAATCTAGCCTCTACAAAGACCTATGAACACATTTAGGTCTTAAGTATTAGTTTTGTGTCTAATTATTAACTTATCG
>JBCNJP010012801.1:0-13293 GCA_039602395.1 Deinandra increscens subsp. villosa | reverse complement strand
GGGGGTGTGACAATGTTAAAGAGATTATTTGACAAAAATATATATATAACTTGTATGTTTTGTTAAAAATGCCACTTTAATGACCAAGTTGGATAACTACTAGTTCTTGTATGTTAAAAATAATTTGGAACACTTAACTTGGTGTAAAATGTAAGAACAAAATGATAGAAATCGGATTTTTATGAAAAAATATACATTTTACAAAAGCTGATCAGAGATGACACACAATTCTGCGTGTCATAAAATGTTGTCACCTTAAGAAAATATACAATTTTTCCAACCTTTTAGACACTTATAGTTTTGATTCCAAAACTAGAACCAAAGTTATCTAAGGATGATTTTAAACTTATAAAAGTGTTGACCAAGGATCTAAAACATAAAACTTCAAGGAAATGTATATATGGAATTTTCGGTGACAAAATATCATTTATTTTCGTGATAAATTAAGTTAAAACCTTGTAACAAACGTGTGACCACTTAGGACTTGTAATGTACTATTAGGGCTGCCAAGGATGTCTTTCCAAACATATAAAATGATTTGAAAAGTTAAGTACTTGAAAACAAAGCGATTAAATATCGTAACTACGACTTTTCGGTAAAAATTATAACTTATTTTCGGATGAGAATTGGATCTGGTCCAGAACATGAAACATGCTTATTTTGACATATAAAAATGGTTTATAAAGTTCAAAGTTGGAAAAACATGTTTTATAAACAAACCGGACAAAAACTGTAACTTTCGGTTACTCGAAAACGTCGGATTTTACAAGTTAAACTTCCACCGATTGAATTGGCAACTCAAGACCCTAAAACACATTAACACAAGTCTACTAACAAATCCTAAGTGTTAGGAAAACCTAAAACGTCGTAAGAAAGTCATAACGGTCAAACCGGCGAAACCGGCTAACTACCGGACGAACCATACTCTTAATTTTACCAAAATATAACTTCATATATTTTTGGAAACATTCTAAAGAAAGATTATATTTAAAAGGTCCAAAACCTTACAAATATTTAGCGAACTAAATATTTATGATTTTTCCTAACGTTTAATGAGAAATAATCCATATTATTCAATAATTATTTTTCAAACGTGAATATGTAATCATTATTTATTTATTCAAATAAATAATAAACTCCATCAACTTCAATATTATTTATTTAACAATAAATAATGTCCTAGGATTTCCATCATTGCCATCGGGTAACAACAGTCGAGACTTAACCTTGAACATTGAGTGACGTATTCACTAACTCAAGATAGCCAAACCCTAATACGTCATAACATTACTTTGTAGACGTTTGCTAGGCTAAGTTCAACCAAACATATCTGTCATCCACCTTCAAACAAGTGAGTCTTCACGGCCCCTTTTACTTTTCTGTTTTCTAACTTGGGGGAGAATTCAATGAATGCCTTTCAAACTTCATTTTGTCTGATATTATGATAACTGTAAGACGTACTGATTGCATGTTCTTTTCGTTTCCCCAATCTGTGTATTCATGTTGATTCATGTTATATGCCTAAGTCCCACTATTAATTGGATTCAATTAGTTCATTCGAAACGATAGCTTGTGAATAGATCTATTTGGGTTGACGACCCTACTCTGACTTGGTCGCTCCAGTCATGACTCCATGGTTATAGTCAAGGGGTACATTTGTTATTCTGGTCATTCGGTGTTCTTGGGGAAGAACATCAGGAGTGGGTAAACAGTTAGTTTTGAATTCAAGGTTCATGCTTGATCTTTACAACAACAGTGTCAACAAACTAATATCAAGACAAGCCAAACATTTTCAAACATATTTTCAAACAGTTCAGTGTCATTAAACCTGTGAAACTCACCAACAATTCTGTTGACTCTTTTTATTCTTGAATTCTCAGGTGATTAAAGACTGCAACTCCATGTTTTTCTGTTCTGATCCTGCTTGTCATATCATGGTCTGCCTGCTGTGTGTTCATGCATTTCATTTTGGAGATTTAGACGCATTACGCCTTAGGGTAGTTATGTTTATAAATCTCATGACTTTGTCTTTTGGAAAACTTATCATGTAACCACTACTTTATTTCCGCTGCCACGGTTTTAGATGTTTAAATAAATGTTTGAAACTTATATTTTCGAAAGACAAATGGTTAAATTAAATGTTCATTAGACGTCATCATTCATAACCATGACCATGATGCCAAATCAGTCACATGCCCACATTCAGTCATTTCTCGGGGTGTGACAGTTTAGGATTAGCCTGATAATGTGCAAACACACACACACACTGCATGCATGATATCTGGCCTGCTTGCTGTTAGGTACATGAGTGACCTAATCATTGACCGATACAAGAATTCACTCACTGGTTCCCCATCTGCATCCACTGTCAGTAGAGGCCGGGATTCCATGGGAGTGGAGATGGGCTTGGAGTCCTGCATCTTGTATTTTGCCAGAATCTCATTCACGTATTTTGCTTGATGAATGAGAATTCCAGTTTCATCTTGTTTCACTTGTAATGCCAGGAAAAAGTTCATCTCCCCTTGATCACTCATCTCAAATTTCTTTCTCATGATATCTTCGAACTCGGTGCACAATTCTTCATTTGTAGAGTCGTAGATGATGTCATCCACATACACTTGCACCATGATGATATCATCATTCACCTTCTTTCTAAATAAGGTTTGATCAACCACTCCCCTTGTATACCCATTCTCCACCAAATGCTTGGATAGAGTCTCATACCATGTGCGTGGAGCTTGATGCAAACCATACAGGGCTTTATCCAGCAGATATACATGATCTGGATGTTCCTCATCCACAAACCCTGGTGGTTGACCCACATAAATTTCTTCATTCATGTCAGCATACAGGAAGGCTGTCTTGACGTCCATTTGATGCACTGTGAAATTGAGATATGTTGCAACAGCAAGGAAAATACGAATTGCTTCCAATCTAGCCACTGGAGCATATACCTCATCATAATCAATCCCATGCACCTGTCTATGTCCCTGAACAATCAGCCTTGCCTTGTTCCTTACGATTATACCCGTATCATCTTTCTTGTTCTTGTACAACCATCTTGTGGGTATAACTTTTTTATCTTCTGGCCTTTTCACTAGTCGCCACACTCCCAATTTTGAGAATTGATTCAGTTCATTGTGCATAGCCTCCATCCAGCTTGGATCTTTAAGAGCTACCATCACATTTGGAGGCTCTATCTGGGAGATAAAACACGAGTACATGCAGTGATTGATGTCACCCGTGCGGCTTCTAGTTGTGACTCCTGCTGTCACTGGTCCAACCACATTGCTGAGAGGATGATCTCTGTTGATTCTTGTGGTTTGAATATCTGGCACTGAAACAGAAACAGGCAGGTTAGTATCATTAACATCATTATTCATACCTTGGGTTTCAGGCTCCTTCTGATCATCATGAGTTCCTGACGATTCTGGAACATCCACAACATCATCCTTAGGAGCTGCTTCTGATACACTGTCTCTAACATTTTCAACAGATGGCCTCACTTCAGGAGCTGGAGCAATGATGTCTTCTTCTTCCAGACTAGGAAACATGTTTGAGTAGTCAAACCCTTTAAAGAAAGTCCCATAATCAAAGATCCAGTCCGGTCCAATTCCAGCATCTGTCGGATTATCTTCCAACCAGTCAACATCAAATGCCTCGATTATCAGTTTGGTGGTTTTGTTGTAGACCCGATAAGCACTATTTGCAGAATATCCAACAAAATAGCATTCATCAGCCTTTGCTTCGAATTTCCCCACATCCGATTGAATTAAGACTGTGCAAGGACACCCGAAAGTCTTGAAGTACCCCACCCTTGGCTTTTCTCCATAAATAATCTGATAAGGCGTCTTCTCATGCCGCTTGTTCAAAAGTACTCGATTCTGCACATAACAAGCAGTGTTGACTGCTTCGGCCCAGAAGAAAATTGGTAGTCTAGCATCACACAGCATAGTTCTAGCAGCTTCAATGAGAGTTCTGTTTCTTCTTTCAGCAACACCATTTTGTTGAGGCGTGTACGGTGCACTGTATTGCCTTTCTATACCTTTTACTCCACAGAACATATTCAATTCAGCATTCTTAAACTCTGTTCCGTTGTCTGTTCTAATAGCCTTCACCTTTTTGCTCAACTGATTCTCTATAAGAGTGACAAACTGTTTCACTAGCGCTGGAGTTTCATGCTTGTTTGACAGAAAGAAGACCCAAGTAAAACGAGAGAAATCATCCACTATCACCAGACAATATGAGAACTTGCTGATACTTTGAACTTGCATTGCGCCGAAGAGATCCATATGAAGTAGTTGCAATACCGATGAAACAGAATTGACGATCTTGGAACGATGCGGTAATCTGTGCTGCTTCCCCTTAGCACATGCAACACACTTCTCAACTGACGTGAAATCCGTGATAGGGAGGTTCCTTACATGCTCTCCCTTTGCCAGCTTTGACAGATTCTTCATGTTGGCATGTCCTAAACGACGATGCCACAACAATGCCAGATTTTCATTTTGCTTTGAGATAAGACAGGCTTCTTCTGAAGTTGGAGGACTACCCATGTTGAGAAGATAAGAATTTCCTCGTCTTGGTGTGTGCATCAAAATACACTCCTCAGGAATCTCAACTCCGGGCTTGAGAATAATACATTCCTTGCGGTTGAATAATACAGAATAGTCTCTATCACAGATCTGTGAGACACTCAGTAGACTATGTGACAACTCCTCCACATAATGTACATCAGAAAATGTTAAGCTGCCATTCTTCACAACACCTTTCTTACTGATCCTACCACCTACTCCACCAGCAAATGAAACGCCTCCTCCGTTGAAATCTTGAACATCTTCCAAAAGTGACAAATCTCCGGTCATATGTCGGGAGCAACCACTATCAACGTACCAGAGATTGTTGACAGTTCTTCTTGGTTGTCCCTACATGGATCAAAGATCAGTTAGATTCAGGTACCCAGGCCATAACAGATCTGGGCACACCTTTGGAATCAGTGTAATTAACTAATTGAAGAGACATTCCTGTTTTTGATTCAGGTACACTCAAAGTTTGAGTGTTGACTTTTGGTTTCCAAACACGGTGTTTCTGTGGTTTCATTACATTGGTTGAGTTCTTTACAGATGCAGGTTTCTTTGGTGGTGATGTGGCCTTTTTACCTGCTGGCTTTTTAACAGGTGTCCACTCAAGTTTCAATTTTGTATAAACAGCTTGTTTCGTTTGAGTGACATCTTTTGGTTTTGAAACCTGTTTCTCAACCTTTGTTTTGCCATTAGGTTTATTAACTCTTTTGACTTTAGACACTTGTTTCTCAACAAATTTTGGTTTCATCTTATCATTCTTTTTGTAAACTCCTTTAGGTATGTAAGTCGGTTTTGGAGTTTTGGCCACATTCCACTTTTTATCAACAGGCTTCGTCACTGGAGCTTTTGTGTTTAAAACCTTAGACTGTTGAGTCTTTATTGGTTCTGAACTTTGCTTCCTCTGTGACAAAGCTTGTTGCTTTTGATCTTTGTTTTCACCTGTCATCATTTTCTTCAACATACTAGTCCGTGGGTTTTGCGGATAGTATGGTTGATAAGGTCTATTCACACAGCTTGCAGCAAAGTGCCCTGGTTCTCCACACTGAAAACAATTCATAAGTCTAGGCCCATTTACATGACTACAGAGATATGAGCGTCTTGGATAAGACGACTTCCATTCAGGCTTATCATCCCATTTGTGTATTACATGTTTTGAAAATTTTTCTGGTTGTGTAATTAAACAAAATTGTTCTGATTTAGATTTGTTTGTTCTGTTGAAAGTTGACACAACCTGGGGATTAGGGACAAAGTCCTTGGGCTTAGACTCACGGCCAACTCTTGTGTTAGGCACACGAATCTTAAAACCATTAATTTTTCCATTAGAATCAGAAACATGTTTTGATGACAAAGACACGACAGACTGTTTGCACTTGGACATAGTAAGTTCTGACACAGATGCCAGAACATCATCCTTAGGTAAATCAGAATTTAAACTACTAGACGCATGACACTCTTTGACTCTTAAGCATTCACCATCCTTCTCAGAAACATCTTGGATCCTTACTTCATCTGCACATGAAACAAAAATGTCAGACGAACCAGCATTGTAGAAGCATATTCCTATGCTATGATGTGTCTCGTGTATTGTATCTATGTGAGCGGGTCTTTGTATGAAGTGTAATGACTATATCATTGGCACCGGACCAGCTGGTCCGGCGGACCAAATGGTCCGGGCGTACCATTTGGTACGCAGCCTATGTAGTCACTTACTATAAATCAGGGTTGTGTTAGAATGTGCATGAGAACGAGTTGAACACTTCTGTCATTCTACACCTTTCTGTGTGTGTTTCTAGAGAGAGAAACTAGAGAGCTTGTGTTTGTATCTTCAAGTGATCAATACAATTCTCTTATTTACATCCGTGTTCATTACGTTTGATCAAAGCATGCAGTAGTAAGATCGTTTCTCGTTTCTACAAGTGGTATCAGAGCTTTTGGTTGCTCTACTGCTGTGTTTTTGATCGATTTTCGGAGTTTTAGAGAGAGAAAGCTTGGGTTTGGTAAGTTTTTCTTCAATTTCTTCCAATTCTGAGTGATTCCAAGGATAAAAATGATTTCTGTATGCTCCTGGAGTTAGGGGTGTTCAAAACCGGATACCCGGAATTTCGGATATCCGAATTTCGGGTATCCGAAAATTTCGGATACCAGTTTTCGTTGTCCAAGTCCAAGTCCGAAATTTCGGATATCCGAAATTTCGGACTGGACTCGGATAGTTAAAACGGATATCCGAAAATCCAGCTTTTTTAAAAAAACCACAATTTAAACAAAAAAAAAATGACAAAACGACAAAACAAATAAACATAGTCCAAGTCTTCAAATACAAATAAACATAAGTTCGACCTAAAAAACAACAAAACAAATAAACATAGTCCAAGTATTCAATAATTCCTTATTTTTTTAATATAAATTTATTTTAGTTTATTTAAATTTTCGGATATAGGGTATCCGAAACTTTCGAAAATTTTATAAATTCTTGTCCAAGTCCAAGTCCGAATTTTCGGATATCCGAGTTTCGGATATCCGAAATTCCAGATATCCGAAATTTTTGGATAATTCGGATACGGAATTTCGGATAATTCGGATACGGATTCGGACTCGGATATTTTTGAACACCCCTACCTGGAGTGTTTTCGCATCATATTGATCCAGTTTTCAGCTTCAATTGTCAAAATTCGTGAAAATCAGTCGATTTCAGCTTTATTTGCGTCTGGTCCGCTGATAGAACAGCTGGTCCGCTGACTGGTCCGCCAGGCAATCTTCATCAGCTGGTCCGTGGCGGTTTCTTTCTGGTCCGCAGCAGTTATAGCGTACCAATTTGGTCCGCCGTACCAATCTGGTCCGCTGGTTTATTGGTCCGCCGTACCTCATTTGATCCGCAGTTCATTTCTGGTCCGCTGAATTTCATCTGGTCCGCCGTACGAAATCTGGTCCGCCGGACGAAATCTGATCCGGATTTGGTCCGCAGGTACAAATTTGATCCGCTGGTAAGAATCTGATCCGCTGGTTTTTGTTTGGTCCGCTGAAGAATCTGATCCGCTGGTTTGTGTTTGGTCCGCTGGCAGAAAAGTTACCTTCACTAAAACTGACGTAACTTGAGAACCGTAAAGAGTTACGGAACCCAATACCAGCCAAAACGTTCGTCTCGACGAGATCTAGGACTTGTACTGGCCTAAGGCCAGTACCGTTCAGTTTTGACCCTCAAAATCCGCTTGGAAGACCTCCGGTTTTGAGTTCGAAGTTTTTGAAGTATCATTTTTGGTGAAAAATGTCCGATTTTCAAGCGTTTGCGGCTATGCAAAGCACGGTACAAGCTATGCTCAATTTTGATAATGAAATAGGAACAAGTCAGAAAGTTCCCAAGTTGTTAAAATTGGAAGATTATCAAAATTGGAAGCAACGTTTTTCTGCATACATTAGCAGAAATGATATTGATTTATGGATTCCAATTCGATAAGTTGTATGTACGTCCAACTGCAGATGGCGAGTATAAAGAGATTCAAGATTTTGATAAGGATGAAAGAAAAAGTTATGAACTTGAACAAAAAGTTTATGGTTATCTTACCATGGCGTTACCTACCGAGTTGTTGCATCAATTCAGTACTTGCAAGAAGGCTAAACAGTTATGGGATGCGTTATCTACTCGATGTGAAGGCAATGACCAATATAAGAAGAGTCGCCGAAAAGTGTTGAACAAGGAATTTGAAAATTTTCAACAATACGACAAAGAAAATATTTCTGCTCTTGTTTCAAGGTTTTCACATCTAATTAGTGAGATGAAAGTTGTCAAGATTGAAAAGACTGAGGAAGAATTGAAAGAAAAATTAATGGAAGCATTACCAGAGAAATGGGAAAGTTATGTGTTGTTGATTACTCATGACAAAGACTATTCCACATTATCATTTCATGATTTGATCGGAAAGCTTCAAGCTCGAGAAATGGAAATGATGAATTCAAACAAGTCCACTGCTCAATTACAAAATCCTGAATTATATCATGGACAAAATTCTGCAAGTATCAATGCAAAGGCAAAATCATTCAGTGTTAATACATCAAATCCACCTCAAACTGCTTTTGTTGTTGGTCATGGTTCAGGGAATTCTGGAAATTCTTCAAGAGGATGTAATTTCACTGTTCCAAATCATTCAAAACAGACTTCGTTTTCTGCAAAAACACCGGATGAGCACTTGGCATTAATCTCAGCTTTGTTATCTTCATATTATGGATTGTTGAATGGTGGGTTAACAACATCTAATCTGATTGAAGAAGATTTTGATCAGATTGATCCTGATAATCTTGAGCAAATGGATATTAATTGGCAATTGGCAATGTTAGCTCAAAGAGTTAAAAGATTCAAGAAAAAGACAGGATTTCAAAGTTTAAATCCAGATGGCAAGGTTGGAATAGATAAGTCAAAAGCAAAATGCTTCAAATGTTCTAATTTTGGACATTTTGCTCGTGAGTGTTCAAAATCAACTGCTTCTTCATTAAAGTCTTCAACAGCCTTGGTGTCTCAAGTTGATAAACAATATGATTAGGGGCAAACTTCTAATTCTCCAATTGCTTTAACTGCCATTGCTTCTGCATCCAATGAAGGTTGTGATTGGGATGCTGATGTACTTGAAGCATTTGAAAAAACACGAACATCAAATAAAGGCTATGATTGGGCTAATGATGAAAATGATGAGTCTGCATGGACTGGTTCATCTGCGATGATTGCTCAAATTGCTCATAGTGATGATGAGGTAGAGATAACTGATTCTGAATCTGATTCAAGTGAATCTGGAAATAGTGGTTATGAATCTGTTTGTGAATTCTGTTCTCAAAAAGATAAGAAGATTCAAAGTCTGCTTAAGGAAAATGAAGATTTGGTTGCTGATTGTGAGAAGAAAATTAATGATTTGGGTGTTGATAGAGAAAAGTTGGAAGGTATGATCCAAGAGTTAGAATCTCAAAAAGAAAAGTTTTCAGTTTTTCAGACAGAGTTAGTTGAAAAAGAGTTGCAGTTTCAAGGTGTTGAGCAGGATTTTGAAAAGAAATTTACAAAATTGTCTGAAGAAAAGGCTGAATTAGTCAAAAAGTAAAGAAATGGAAAGATGAATCTGAGGATATAGCAACGGATTTTCAAAATCTTTTTGACAAATCCAAGTCCAGACTTAATACACTTACTCAATTGTCTGATGACCAAGCTACTAAGATTCAAACTTATCAGACTGATATGGAAAAGTTACTTGATGAGAAGAGGGAGTTGGTTAGAGTGAACAAGTTGCAAAATGCAAATTTGGATATTCAGAAAAGAAACGAAGATAAACTTGAGAAGGAATTGTTGGCCGCTCTAGATGAGTTGAGATTGCAAAAGTATGAAACTAATAAAGTGACAAAGAAGCTAATTGCAACAGAAAAGGAGTTGGCTGAAGCTCATCAAAGAATTTCTGAATTAAAGATTGAGGTCATTGATTCAAAACGTATTTTGAATAATGTTACTAACTCACAACCTTTTACAAGTTTCTTGGCCAAAGATGAAAAATTTGAGAAGATGTTCAACAAAACCATGTCACCACCAGGAAGTCTCAAAGAAGGTGTTCATGATTTGAAAGACAAAGTTGAGACTGGTGATTATTCTGAATTTGTTAGCTCTAAATCGGTTGAAGGAAGGAAAAAGGTAAGAGTACTGAAAATTCTGAAGCTCAAAAGGGTGTGTCTGATTCTTCGTCAACAGACAAAGAGAAATCAGCAAGTTCAAACACTGACATTGATGAAACAATTGTCAATGCTCCAAAAGATCTCAAGAAAGTTAAAGCTGAATTTTCTAGATTGGCGAAGAATGGGCATCAATCTACAAAGATGGGAGAGAAGGGTGCAGGAAAGAGTGTTGGTTTAGGTTTTGCAGCAAAAACTGATACAGTTGATGCTTCAAAACAACAAAACCTGAAAAGAGTTAGTGTGAAGCAAGTTAGAAAAGAAGTCTTCAAAGCTGAGAAGGTTCAACCCGAGAGGTTCTACAAACTCAAGGGTTTGGAACAAATATTTTCTGATAAAGAGTTCCCGCTTCACTGTGTGGATGCTCAGAAAATTGCTGAAGTATTTGTGAAGACTACTGATCCGAGGAACAAGAAGAATCAATCTGCAAACTTTTCTTCTGGAGGATCAAATTCTACTCCAAAGAGGCCGACTTCTAAATGGGTTCATGATCATCGTCATCAGGTATATGATAGTTTTTATGATCATTTTGGAGATGAATATGTTTGTGAAGCTATGCAGGTTCCAAAGAAAAGAAACAAAAACAATCGTTTGTGTTACAATTGCCGACAAAAAGGGCATATGGCACAAGATTGTCATGTCACCGCTGCTTCTAGTTCAAAAAGAGAAAAGGTTCCATATGTTGGTAAAACTGCCAAACCGCGATTCATTGATGAATATGGCAGAGTGTTTGGTGAATTTCCACAACCTACATTTTTCAAAACTCAAGGAAGATTTATTCCTCGTTTTCAAAATGTTCCATCTGTAGGTTGTTCGTCACAATCGACTGTGACTGGTTCATCAGATACTGATTTACCAAAACAACAACACTGGAAACCTAAAGTGGTTTCAAAAGGAAATCATGATACTGGTCGACCAGAAGCAATTCGCTTCGGGTCATTTATAAACTGACGTGTTTGACCAGTGTGCAGGTACTTTTAGAAGACCTATCGGTGATTGAAAAGTTACCGATGGAGAAGTATTCTGCTGATTTAAGTTAAATTTCATGTGATAACAATTTCAAAACTGATTTTTTTTCTGAAAGCTAAACCTGCACGGTGTCCATGTCGAAAGGTCAATTTTCTTTCTTTTTACATTCCGTATGTCGTTTAGGGGGAGAAAATTGAAAAACCAAAAAAATAGCGTCGTTGTGTTTTTGTTTAGTTTAAAATGAAAATCCAAAAATAGAGTTTTCATTTTAAGGGGGAGAAAAATGGAAAAATACAAAAACATTGAAAAACAGAAAATACAAAAACATTAAAAAATGAGAAATTGTATCCAACATGATTGGGAAATGCTGGTACATTGGCTTATGTGTCTGGCTCATGGATAAACTAGATGAAAAAGCCATAAGATCATTGCTCGATGTGCTTGGTAGGCTCGGCATTAAATCAGAAAGTATTCAGATGTGATAAACACATTAAATATTAATGCTTGACCAAGTGGACAACATCTTGATGCATGTCTCATGATATCAAGGAAAAGATATGTGAAAAAGAAAATGAGAAGTCACTGTGTATACATGTGTTCATTTTGCAAAGATTTAAACTTGTTTGATTTTCTTTATTTTGTCAAACGATCGGACTTTCTTTGCGTATCGAAAGATCGACCTGATTGTTGTTCGTTTGACGTTCTGCTTTATTTTCTTTGGTGTTTCGTATAACTCATCGGACTTTCTCTGCGTGTACGGGAGTACCGACCTGATTGTTGTTGAGTTATACAACTTCAATTTGTTTTATTTTCTTATTTTGTTAAATCCGAGGCCTTATCTGCGTATCGAAAGATCGACCTTAAGGTAGACGATTTAACGTTCTTATTTCTTTTTGCATGGAACACAGTTGACTAAATTATGAATACAATCATTATGTGATCAAGTCACAAATGAATTCAAAAAGTGTGATATAAAGGAAAATACATATCTGAGTATGTCTGATAGTGTGGGGTACACTGGTCAAAGCAAATCTAATCAATACAAAAACATATCCAGATGTTATGAGTATGATTGTGCCTGAGTTTAAGATGGACAAATTATACCAGTAATCAACATGACTTATGTGCTGAAGTAATTGAAATTGAAGTGTAGTTCAGCATGATATGTCCAATATGATCCCAAGTTGTGATCTTTCTCACAAAAGACAAAAATAGTGTCTGATTCAGTAGTGCATTTATGTTTCATATCTTAAAAGTCCAAAAATATTTTTGGTGTGTTTTGATATAAAGTTTCAAAAAGCCAAAAAGATTTTATTTCTTATTTGTTTTCGACCGATCGACATGTGATACGAAATCGAAATTTTAAAATCTATATCTTGGATTCTCGAAGAGAAGTTTTGCGCCAAGATTAAATTAATTTTCAAAAGAAAAGGAAACCGCGTTTCTGTCCTCTGAAATTGCAGGTTATGGATATCAAAGACTCAAGCATGGTGTAAGGGGGAGTTTGAAGTATTTTTCACAAGTGGATCTTGAAGTTCAAAGTTGATTCAAGAGTGATTCATCCATGCAAGCTCTATTTCTGACAAGATTTCAAGTCAAAGATCGGATGCAGCAATGTTGAAGATTGAAGACTGAAGTTTAGTTAGAATATAGATACACTACACGTTAAGGGGGAGTCTGTAGAAGCATATTCATATGCTATGATGTGTCTCGTGTATTGTATCTATGTGAGCGGGTCTTTGTATGAAGTGTAATGACTATATCATTGGCACCGGACCAGCTGGTCCAGCGGACCAAATGGTCCGGGCGTACCATTTGGTATGCAGCCTATGTAGTCACTTACTATAAATAGGTTGTGTTAGAATGTGCATGAGAATGAGTTGAACATTTCTGTCATCCTACACCTTTCTGTGTGTGTTTCTAGAGAGAGAAACTAGAGAGCTTGTGTTTGTATCTTCAAGTGATCAATACAATTCTCTTATTTACATCCGTGTTCATTACGTTTGATCAAAGCATGCAGTAGTAAGATCGTTTCTCGTTTCTACAA
>JBCNJP010012800.1:0-13293 GCA_039602395.1 Deinandra increscens subsp. villosa | reverse complement strand
TCGTTTGTGTATTGAGGATTTCGGGGGGTAAACTCCACAGAACTAAAACCACTAAAGAACATTCCAAAAAAACGAGTCGAGCCGATCCGGTTTGGTCTGTAAACCAGCCGAGGCGGAGTCAAGTCAGCTTGACTTATAGCTCGCTCGTTTGAGTCGTTTAAATTTATATATAGTTAAAAAATACAGAAAAAGTAAACGAGCCACAAGCTAGTTCGAGCTTTTGACGAGTCGAGTCTGAGTTCAATTGTCCGGTTCGTTTACATAATACTATAATAGTTATCTTATAGTTTACTTATAAATTTAACAAAAACGCGCTTAAGAATTAGAAGATAGAGTTAATTACACAGCTAGTACTTGTGGTTTACACAAAGTAACAACCTGGGGTACTAACTTTTCTTTGTAACAGGATAAGGTATCAAAATTCAAATTAGTTTCACCGTGGGGTATTAAGGTAACTCTCGGTTACCACTTAACGGAAACAGCCCCCACGTGACAAATACAAGGGGGCATTTTTGTCCTTTTATTTTTGAACGGCAAATGACCCAAACATGAACCTAACCCTAGGTTTTGAACAGAAAACATCTCTCCCACAAGAAAACGTTCATCCGGAGCTAGGGTTTAATCAAGATGCAGAGGTGGTCAGTTAGAGAAGACGATGATAAGCCTTTTGACTATGATTTTATATACGGTAAGTTTTCGCATACATTTTGACCCTTTTAAACATCGATTGAATGTCAATTTTGAGAAAATGAAGTGTTTTTTATCTCAGGCAGGAAACATTACTTTGAATGCTTCACAATGGAGATTCACCATGGGGGAAACTTTGCACTGAAGGATGGGTATACAGTATACGAAAAAGGCAAGTGTAACTATGTTGATTTTGTTTCTATGGATGAGTTCTCAGTCGATGTCATGAATGAAATTGTGGTCGAGCTAGGTTACAGTCCACGTTCAAACATTGTTTATAGGTACCTAATTCCTGGGAGTAACTTAGATATTGGGTTAATGCCTTTGGCTGAGTATGAAGATGAGTTAGAGTTAATTAAGCATGTTGTTGTTCATCACTATGTAACTATATATCTTGAACATGAAGAATGTGAATTGGGGGATGATGTAGGGCCTGATAATGATATTATTGTTGATGATTCAAATGAGCATGAAAAGATGGAAGTTGATATGAAAATTTTCAAACTTAGTTTGGATGCAGTTATTGAACATGTTACTAATGTAGTTGATAATGATGATGAGGAGCTGAGCAATGATTCTTTTGGTACATCTTCATCAAAGGATGAAGATGATAACATGAGAAGAAGGAAAAAAGTACTTAGAAAGCTTAGGAAAACTAATGAGGACTGTAAACAAGCTTGTGCCTTTTATGTTGCTCAAGAATTTGGTAGTGATGTGCTCGGAACGACACTAAAAACACTAATAAAATAGACCTAAACCTAGACCTAAGACACACCTAATTTTACCGAAATAACCTAAACCGAACCGAACCCTAAGGCAGTGAACCTGTCGGTTTTAGCCGTGTTAAGCGGAACGTAATTTATTTAAAACACTTCCATATTACAAAATTGGGATATGCTACTTATCCCCTAAAGTGTTTTTACAAAAGATTGGGATGAAACTATCATCCCATGGTTAGGTCCCTACTACATTCCACCACAAACTAAAACATAAGATAGATACGATAGCACGTCACGTAGTCGTCTTCGTACCACCAAATCCATATCTCCACACACCCCATTAGTTACCTGAAAAATAGATTAAACCACAAAGTCAACACGAGGTTGGTGAGTCCACTAACAAAAACATTTCGTTCCCACTTTGTCATTTAGCCCCTTTCATTCAATTTTTGAATCAAAGAGTGAATCCAAATGGAGAATATATAATGGTTTCGTAAACTAGCTAGGTTTACGATGTACAAATTATACGCAAGCTCTAAATCAAAACTAGACCCATGTTTGATCGTATTTCTCACCATGTTTCACGACCAGAGCGACTGATCAGTGAGAGCGGGTGGTCAACCCCAGTAGAATCTACTAATACATCTCACGCTACTTTAATGATCTAGAAGGCATTGTTCTAATTATCCAAATTCCAAATGTAGGCCTAGCTCATCTTCTTATGAGCGGTGCGCCGACACTCACGAATAACTTCGTACCCATAATATTCTCAATCAATATTTCAAAATACATATTCCAATATTAAGCCCAAAACATTTAACAAAATGCATCAACTCAAAATTTGGGGCTTTAAGTTAGTAAACTCACCTTTGCTTTCTTGTGCGATTTGTGTCTCTAATTGTGTGAAATTTCAAATGCCTTGGTCCTATTTCCATTAATATCAAATTAGTTTAGGCATTTCTATTTAACTAATGTGACAAATTCTCTATTTTTCAACTAATCGAGCAAAATGACGATTTTGCCCTTATACGACTAATTCAACAATTAAAGAGAATAATCCAACTCTTTACTTGTGGAATTTTATTCTAAGGCCTAATATAAGTGATTATACTTATTTTATATTGTTTAAATCATTAATACATTATTTTTTCTAATTTTTCTATGTTTAGGCCAAATTCCTCTTTTCCACGTCTTTTCGGTAATAGTTTTCGCTCATATTGCTTCCAATACTTTAGGTTTCAGTTTTTGTATCATTTTCATATATTTTCTTAACATTATTAATTAGTTCCAAGTCATTTAGCTACTGACCTTATTTATTTTTCCTAATTTATGCCTTATTTTACTAATTTTACACGTTTTATTGCATTATTTTCATCGTTTTAAGGGTTCGAGTGCCATTTTCGCCTAAGTTTTCAATTATATTCAATTATATTTGCTACTTACTGTCTAAAATAATTTCTCAAATTTTTCTATATTATTTCTCCAATTTATTCTATTTTTAAGCATTTTTTGCTATTTTAAGCATATAAATTCTATTTTAATTATTAAATAAATTCCAAAAATTCTAGGAAATTTTTATAAATCATATCTACTGATAACTAATATTCCTTTACTGATCAAACTAGATTTTTCGGATTTTTGACATATTTTTACATTTTCCATTCATTTAATGCATTTAAGGCTTTTAAAAAGTCTCATCCTAATCATTACTTTATCTCCATTCCTTTACGCCAAGTTTTTATTACAAGATTTGGTGACTTTTTATCATAATTAATCTGACCTCTTTTTAATTTTTATAATTTTTATCCATTTGATATAATACTCACATATTTATGCATAAAATTTTCAAGTATTATATATTTAATGTATACCACTCGTGTTTCCTCATAACCGACCATTATAGGCGGAATTACCATGAGAAATAGTCACGGGGTTATTTTAGTGACAATCGTTACCGACCGTGTAGGCGTCATTGACGACCATGAGGCGGGTTTACTACCATTGTTGCACTAATTTCTTAGTTTTATTTAACATTTTTGTTCCAAATACAAGTATACATATATATATATATATATATATATATATATATATTTCGGATTTTTAATAAAACCCAAGAGTTTCATACCCTTATTTCATGTAGATTTATGTTATTACATCATTCTAAGACCAAATATTTAACATATCGTAATCATAAACACATGATATTACATAAAATCACATGAAATTATAGATTTTTGTTCATGCATGTATCATCCATGTTACTAGTTTAAGATTTTCTTCAAGTATTTTGTGTTTCATCTTTGATCATCCTTTAAATCTTTCAAAATAACTCAAGCTTTAGGTATAGATTTAACATGCATGGAAGTTTTAAGATGATCAAACCCTAACTTTAAGCTTAACACACACAAACACACACTAACACACACACCACGATTTTTGTGTGTGTGAGTGGAGTTTTTCACATAATCTTTGTGTTTTGAAGCTTAATCCTTCCAAATCCACCATAACTTATCAAATCTTGATGTTGGTTCTTGGATTTGGAGGTGGGTTTCGAGATTTTGAAGATGAAATGAAGTGGGTTTTGTTACCTTGTAGCTAGAGGAAGAAAAATGTTCTTGAATGTTCTTGAAAGATGATGAAGATTTGAAGATGGATCTTGAATTGGATGAAGATTCAAGTGTGTGTGTTTTTAGTGAGAGAGTGGAAATGAAGTGAGTGAGAGGGGGGTGTGGGGCTCTCGGCCGTAAATAGAGGGAGAGAGGGAGAGATTGAAATTTTTTATTTTTTATTTTGTGTTGTGTATGTTTGTATATAAGTTATAAATTAACAAGTAATCATAACTTATCAAAACTTTACACAACATATCAATTCTCCATTTAATATAACTTGTCTTACACACTTATACATATATACATATATACGAAATACATGCATACATACCCATTTCCTTTCAATTTTTATAAATCTCTAACTAATACACAGTGTATGTCGCGTTTTACGGATATTTTTCCGAGTCCAATAAATTCAAATAATTATATCAAAATTCATAATTTTAAATTACGCTCAGAACCGTATAACTATTTTTCAGTTTCGTCGTACTTGGTCGGAGACCAAAAGTAGTGACGTTTTTACACGATTCGAATTCATTATTGCGTAATTTTCTCTAATTTATCACCAATCGAATGTATAACCTTTTCTAAAGGCTCTAACTCATATATAATCATAATTTAAAACCAAACGAATTATTTTATTCGTTTCATTGTTCGGTTCACATTTACGAGACTTTATCTAATATTATATTACTCAAATAATTCACATAATCATAATTAATTCTAAATAAATTCAAATAAATCCTAAATTATCATTTCTAATCTAAATTAAAGTGACGAGTGTCACAATATCGAACCTAGGACACTATGAAAACAAGAATTAACCTAGACCTAAGAAAATGGAAATACTGAGTAATTTTGGGTTTTTGATTGAGATTTGATTTAACTAAAATTACTAACAACGCAACCAACAAACGAGAACCAGAAAGCCTAAAGACAACCTTTAGAAGCAGAGAGAGATACCACCTAGACTCGGAATCCTAATCACTAATGACAACTTCAATCGGTTATGACTACTCTGATGGTGGCTAGTTCACCTTTTAAGTCCTTCCTAGCTGCACTTCTAACGCTCGAACAAGAGTTCACCTTTTGGGTACTTCCTACCTCAATTAGACCTAACCACCTCTGAACCTAATCTCGGGCACCTTAGACCTAACAGGAGCTACCAATAACTACCATGACCAACACGGAATACCAAGCTAATCAAAACCGTAGGACACTTCCTTTTGAGACAATGCAACCCTAGAACTTTAACCAACCCAACTACCCGACAATTCTTTACCTTTTAAGTCTCAGAAAAAACAGCACATTATAAGTAAATTACCAACCAGTTATCAATGCAATAGTCAAGGAAACCCTAACTACACTATAGCAATTAACCCTAAAGTCAATTACTTTAGCTAATCTACCTAAATCGAAAGACATTCGCGGGTAAATTAAGCATTAACATCAACCAATAACATGCTCATAACACATATATGCATCAACCATGGCAATCAATGGAATTTAATAAAAGTGAAACATCAATCAACTAGTCAAAACCAAATAGAAATCGTCACAAGATCAAAATCATCATAAAGAGTCTAGGTGGCACTACAAGTTTAGCCAATAACCATGTCAAGTACATAAATCATAATAAAGATTAGAACTTTAAACCATATCATGATAAAATCTAAGAATCGAAGGAAGATAGATGAACCGATTAATGATTTGGGATGAAGAATTGATCCACCGTTGAATTCCCCATGATTCCTAGCCTTCTCTGCTCTCGAAATCGCCTCTGGAAACTCTCCAATTCGTCTGCCAGTCGTGAATGCCGAAACATAACCCTAAAAGTCGAATTTATATCGACTAAGCAAAATCTGCGGGAAAACACCCTCCAAGCGTATCGCTTGGAGGTCTGAAAGTGGCAGGCGATACGCCTATAAACCACTAGGCGACAAATTAGTCGAATTAAGCCGACTTTGACTTTTCTTGACCAGCCTTTCCTCGCGTATCGCCTAGTAACCATCCAGTCCCAGGCGATACGCCTGGGACATCTTGTTCAGCACTTGTCCTCTTGTTTCTTGTTAACTTCTTTCTCTCTTACCGTGGCCTCGGGATTTTATTAAAAACCTACAAAACTCATAAAAACATAAACAAGACCCCAAAGACTCAAACTTAACTTAAAACATAGTAAATGACTCAAAATGGACTTAAAACCGACTCAACTAATACACAAAAGACCCTGAAAATGGGATGTGTTTGCAACACATCAGGTAGCAATGGTGAAATAAAAGAATTGGTTAGGGAGCACTCTGTGTTGACAAGGAGAGAGTTGGCATTTGTCACAAACAACCAAGAAAAGTTAAGAATTGAATGTGATGGTACAATGCCAGCTTCAATTAAGAAAGACCCATCTGCTGGCCCATCTACTGGCCCATCTGCTCGCCCATCTGCTGGCCCATCTGCTGGCCCATCTACTGGCCCATCTACTAGTCAAAAAGGGGAAGATAAATCTGGTCAAAAAGGGGAAGATAAATCTGGTCAAAAAGTGGGTCCTAGCATGAAAGATGGTGGGAGGAGAACCCTAGAAAATCCCAACACATGTCCTTGGGTGTTGTATGCCTCCAAATTAAAAGGTGAGGAAGCATGGATGGTTAAAACCTACAACCCACAACACAAAGTCTTAAGAGTAGATCTGTTAAGTCTTTCATTGCAGAATGGATATCCAAGGTGATCATGGATCAGATAGAGTCTAACCCACATATTCCAATCAAATCACTGCAAGAGCAACTAATGAAAACCTATGAAATGTCTGTTTAAAAAATGAAGACATTTAGGGCCAAGACTCTAGCTTGTGAGAAGATTATGGGTCAGTACAGCAAGCATTACTCTCATCTTAGGGATTATGCTCTTGAATTGATTCAAACAAATCCAGGTACTGCAGTGAGAATTGAGACAGAGCTTGAACCAAATCCAGCTTGTGAGTTTAGAATTTTTAAAAGGATTTATGTTTGTCTTGGTCCATTGAAACTTGGCTACAAAGCTTGTAAAAGGGATATACTTAGGTTAGATGGGGCTTTTATGAAAGGACCATTTCCTGGTCAATTGCTTACTGCTGTTGGTCTGGATCCTAACAATGGAATATATCCAGTTGCCTATGAAATTGTTGAGGCAGAAAATATACATTCTTGGAGTTAGTTTTTGGAAATTTTGGGAGAAGAGTTAGATCTAAATGTGAATTCCAACTTCACTTTCATTTCTGATAGACAGAAAGGCATTATACCAGCCATTGCAAAGCTCTTCCCATTTGCTGAACATAGGTAATATATTTATACATTTATTTTGTTTAATTTTTGTTATAAAAATATTTAAATATATGATATCCACAGGTTTTGTCTAAGACATATACACCAAAACATGAAGCTGAAATGGAGAGGCAAGGCATTCAAAGATATGTTGTGGAATATAGCTAAAGGAACAACAGTTCAAGAATTTAAACAAAAAATGGATGGCTTATGGGCAATGAATCCGGATGCATTTGAATGGTTAAGCCAAATTCCCCCTCATCATTGGACCAGAAGTTATATTTCAGGTCTTTATACCATCTCATTTCAATAATCAGTTTCAAGTACAAATCTTTATTTGCTTATTATATGTGGACAGGTAGAGCAAAGTCAGATGTCCTGCTAAATAACTTGTGTGAGGTGTTTAATGCTAGATTGGTTGAAGGTAGGGACAAACTAATAATTAGTGCTCTGGAGTTTGTAAGGGAATATCTCATGAAGAGAATAACAAATGTGACTAAGGTAATTCAAAAATCTGATGGTTTTTTTACTCCTAATATTACCAAGAAGTTTGAGTTGATCAAGACATATTCTCATAACTATAAAGTCAAATGGAATGGTGGAGGAAAGTTCCAAGTCTCAGGGAATGCTGGAGAAAAATATGTTGTGGATGTTGAAGCTAAAGTGTGTACATGTAGGGGATGGGAGCTACTGAGCATTCCATGTGTTCATGCAGTAGCAGCCAACAATGATATGTTTTTGAATAATATGAAAGCTGCTATTCCAGAAAAAATGGGTTGATTCTTGTTTTTGGTTAGACACTTGGAAGGATGTGTACTCACATAAAGTTGAACCCATTAATGGTAGGGGCTTATGGCCAAGATCTGACTGTCCTACAATGTTAAAGGAGCCTAAATATCACAAACCAATTGGAAGGCCAAGAAAAGTGAGGAGGAAGGATGCAATGGAGAAGGAAGAGGATGTGGTGAGGCATGGCAAACTAACAAGAAAGTGGGAGACAGTTACATGTTCCAAGTGTGACAAAAGGGGGCACAACAAGAAGACTTGCAAAGGACAACCTGCAACTGTTTGAACCTTTTAATTAATGAATGTTTTGAAATATGTTTCTATGGTTTATGTATGGCTTTATGACTCTGTCTATCTATCTGGTATATGTATGACATTAGCAGATTTCAATTCTGCATGTTTTGGGAATACATATATGAATGTTTTCATGTCTGCACATTAGTTTCTAGCCAAATTTTATCATCAGTTTGACTTTAAAAAGTTAAACTGTCATTGTGGTATGCTAACATGTTTACTGCAAATTGATTCTAACAGCCTTAAACTGTCATCAGTTGGTGTTTCCATGTTTAAAGTAATCAATACAAATGATAAAAAAATAGAGGTCTAAAACACACTTCATTAATATCTTAAAACATCCCATTACAAAAGATCCCACTACAAAAGATCAAAATAGGGGGCTAAAACAAGCTACACACATTACAAAAGATGGAACTTCAATTCTTCTACATTGCAACTTCAATTCTTCTACATTGCAAGAAATAGAAAAAACCCAACAAGTAAAACCAATAACCAAGTCATTTTCAGGTAAAGACTCTTCCTTTCAACCTCAAAACTCTTCCTTTCAACCTCTTCCTTCAGTTTTGCCACTGTCACTTCAAGCTCATTTTTGGAGTTCAAGAGACCGGGTATTATTTCTTTGGAACGTGAGCACATGGGGGGATCCAGCCAAACGAAGAACCTGCAGCGTGATTGCTACAAAAAAAAAATTCCAAAATTCGATTAATTGGACATTTTGGGGGAGTAATTGTAGGAGGAAACACTTACAGTGTTAGGGCAAGAGTAGAATTGTCGTCCTGGATTTACTTTTGTCCACGAGGTTTGGATTAGGGCCACCCTTCCACATTTGCAGATCACCATGTTCATTGACTAGTCGCCGGAGATGATCGCCGATTTGAAGTAGCAGATGACCGGAGATGGGTATGATGTCAACTGGTTTGAGGTCTGGATGTTTATAGGGTTTAGAATTACGATTTTGCCGTTCAAAAATAAAAGGACAAAAATGCCCTCATGTGTTTGTCACGTGGGGGCTGTTTCTGTTAAGTGGTAACTGAGAGTTACCTTAATACCCCACAGTGAAACTAATTTGAATTTTGATACCTTATCCTGTTACAAAGAAAAGTTAGTACCTCGGGTTGTTACTTTGTGTAAACTACAGGTACTAGCTGTGTAATTAACTCTAGAAGATATTAGTGAAATATTATAAAGATTTGAAAATTTAATAAAATAAAATAAAGTAAGTATTAAATCATATAAAACAAAAACAATTTTAAGAATTTGATAAAACAGAAATTAATTGTTTAAATATTTATATTTCTATATTTCTATTATGTAGTTAGCTTTTTATATTTAAAAATAGTTAAGATATACAAATTTATAAAAAAAAGTAATTTCTCCTTATTAAATTTAAATTAATGTGAAAGCAATATAGTTTATTTAAAAATATTATAATATAGTATAGATATGAATTTAAGGTTCATTTTAAAAGTATTATATTATAATACCTTGATAATGGGCTATTTTCGTTTCAAATTTGATCAAAATGACTATATATTTTTATCTTTTTCTCATTATAGTATTGTGTAGATATAAATTTAAGAAATAATAGTATGAGTGTCCTATGTATTTTAAATTTTATATTAATATATTTAGTTACTTTCTAAAAGAAAGTGCTAGAGTTTTATCAATGATAAAGATAATTTATATTAAGGCTATTCGTAATGGGGCGTTACTGGACCCTTTAACGCCCTATAACACCCCTTATAACGCACCGCACCACTACGCTTAGGCGTTATGGGGCGTTATGGACGAAAAAAATTATTGAGCGTGAGCCAGGTAACGCCGAGAGAGGGGAGAAGTCAAATGATTATGGGGCGCTATGTGGGCTTTATCCACTACATCATAAAGCCCCATAAAGCCCATTGTCCAGTCACCGTCCACATAGCGGATAATGCCCCATTTGCCATTACGGGTAGCCTAAGAATGTCAATCTGTAACGCATCTTTTGTTTCTATTCGAAATTCATTGGTACGGAAGTAATTTAATATCCCTGTACGGTCATTGAAACCCTTGTCATTTCTTGCTTTTCATAGACACCAAATCGTAGTAAGAAAAATACCATGAAAAACTTCTTGATTGTCGAAGAAAACGGCAAGCCTCATGAATTTTAAAGACATCACTGAACATAAAAAAGAGGTCCTTATAAGTCTTAGCACAAATCCAAATCGGAAGTCCAAATCATTAAATCAATACCTAAATTATGGAATATGATACAGAATTTTTCAACGCTCATTTAACTAACTAAATAAAAATAATAATGTAGACCAGAAAAGAAATACAGATTTCTTCGCTACAACATGCTGTCTGCACCAGATGGGAGCCTTCGAAAGAAATTTGCAGGCATCGAAGGCAATTTGGTTCGAAACCTCGGATGTCTCAACACATAAAACACAAAAAGAAGCACGACCACTTGAAACGGTATCACATACAACATGATCGCGGCGATCAAACAGAACGTCACAAACAACGCCGTGGCTCGTGGGTCCCGCCAACTCAGCAACGAGTGGAACCTCTCGATCTGAGTCGCCAAGTCACCCACCACGGTCTGGATCCGACCCCCGATGCTTCTCAACCGATCATATCGCATTCGAATCACATGTGGCCCTCTAGAAGTGGGAAACGTGTCGAACTCCTCGTCTAACTCGTCAGGGTTCACCGCATGCGCGTGTGATAATCGGATATCCATGTGCGGAGGGTGCCTCGGTTTCCGTCTGTACCGCCAGATCCCGACGACAAATAGGTATAGGAATATCGTAGGCAGGATTAGTTGCGGGGACAGTATCAGGATCACGAAAAGTACGTGGATCAGAAGCGTGGTGAGCGGATTGTACCAGTGGCATACCGAGTCGAACCATTTGATCAACCCTAGAAAACCGTTAGCCATGTTGACGATTCGAAAAAAGTTGGCTTTGCTCTTTCGCATGCTCCATATGTGCGAGTCAACGTCGAGCATGTACTCGACCACCTCTTTCCTCAACGGTGGCTCGGCACGGTCTAACCTGGCCGAGACTGTTTGGGTCGCGTGGTACCGTAATTTAACGGTTTGAGCCATTGACAATGAATGCACGTAGTGCATCTTAGGTAGCATTGGCTGTGAGTATTTGTGTAGCATGTTAATATAAGATGTGCACGAAAACCTCACAGCCAATTGCAGCTCGCCCATTTTCTTTACTCCACTAGAGTGTAAAGCAATGAGCGGGTACGAGTGTGTATACACTCGTTCTGTCTCTAGTGTGGATAACCTGATCCTCACCTTCCCGATTCTCGAGTCGGTGTTTGCCCCGTGTACAAACCCGTTATCAAATGTACCGATTGTTATCACCGTACACGGATCGAAAACCTCCCATGTGTACTGCTCGTTCCATTTCGGCGAGACACTATCGATAATTGTTCGTGTTCGAACCCATTTGCTTCCGTATTTCGCCACACAAAAGGCGTCCGTTGTTCGTAGACCGTCGCGTGTTTTCATAGGCGACAACCCCTTGGCGCTGATGATCCCGAGCTCCAAAATCCCGAGGCTTGATTTCCGTATCTGCTTCGCTGTCGGCCGTAAATCACTACTGTAATTCGTCGACTCGTCGAGAACATGATACCCTCCGTCCAAGCACACGCGAAGATGAATCTTGCTAGCGAACTTTACGTCCTTTTTCTCCCCGTCGATGACCGCGTGTTTCTCCAGGTTGTGCCACTTCGACTGTACCGGCTTATTGTCCCAGCGTCGTTGAACGGTGTACAGCGGCAACAAGCACTTCCCGAGCACCTCGTCTTTGTTACCTCGATCTTCAACGGTTAGCATCAAAGCTTCTTCGAACGGCTCGGCCGCTACCAAAAGTAAGTCTTCGTTCCAAGACGGGTTTACCGTCTTCGCGATACAAACGTTAGTCTTGTCATGTTGATTCCCCAACGCCGCCCTTACCCAGACCTCCAAGGGTTTACTCCGGTCACCGGGTATCAGATCCTGACACTCGATGACATTAACCCGAAGGTACCAAAGTTTCGGGGAGAGATAAACCTTTCCCCGAATCTTTGACACGCCGTCACGGTTAGCCGTGGCGGCGTCGGAATGCCAGGCGTCCGGGAAACACTCGTCCGCCTGGGTTCCTTTCCACACGGCGAGCATGATCTCGCCGTGTCTAAGCCTCTCCCCCTTCTTATCCTCCAACTTGTACCACTGTGGTGCAAGTGGGCTATCCGGGGGGACTCGTTTCGGGACCACGTCGTCGTGGAGCTGGAACGAGATCCCGCCGATGAAATCGTCCAAGACCACGTCTTTATCTTTCACGACGATCTCGAGGACGGAGGCCTGGATCTGGTCCTGCGAGAAGGCGAAGACGTGGCTCCATTCGGGGTTCGATTTCTTTTCGAAGTGTCTTGTGGTTCCTTTGTAGTTTCCGAGCTTGACTTCAACGTAAGGGTCGCAGCCTCCGGTGAGATCTTTGGGTGGGAGGTCTTTGGCTTTAACGACTCGAACGTAGAGATACTGCATTTGTTCAACGAGGTCATAGGTGGTAGCGAGCTTGTCGCCGGAGTATTTGCCGGATGCGGTGATCTTCGGGGCGGTTTCCTTGAGGGCAAATTCTTCCATGTTGAATTAATCTTGATCAAAATTATGGATTTTATTGCAGGATATTTTAAGGGGAAGTGGACAAATTGTTGCATGGAAATAGGGGGAAATTTTCAATTATGTAAGACTCAACAGATATATATTAGAAAAGAATCGTAGGGATAAAGGGTTGGAATCTAGTGTAAAAGGTGTGTCATACAAGATGTGGGTTTAACTCAGCTAGTGAGATTTATGACGGAATAATTTTAAGTATTACTATTTAATTAAAAAAAAAGGTATATTATTAAGAAGTATTAGAAGCA
>JBCNJP010012799.1:0-7500 GCA_039602395.1 Deinandra increscens subsp. villosa | reverse complement strand
AATCTAAATTCAACTCGTATATTACGGGTTACTAACCTAGTATATATATATATATATATATATATATATATATATATATATATATATATAGGGTAAGGATCCTGCGAAAACTCTTTTTTTTTTGCGAAAACCTAAAAACTAACACTAAAACCTTCATAACTTTTACATATGTTAATATTTTTCTATGAAACTTGCACCAAAAATCTTAAAATTCTATTGTCTTTGATTCTGGAAAAAAATTGATATTTAAAAAAAAAATTAGTGCACATGTGTATTAATAGTGCACATGTGCACCATTTTCATTAGTACTACACAAATGAGAATTGTCATGCGAAAACATATTGTTTAGGTTAAAAACATTTAAAAAAACTAAAATATTCATAGAACTAATGATAATTCTACATATGCACTATAACTATTAGTTATAGTGCACATGTGTAGCATAAAATTTAAAAAATTTTAAAACGTTAAATATATTTTCAGAGTTAAAGATAACACAATTATAAGATTTATGGTGCAATTTCTCTTTTAAAATGTTAATGTATACGACACATATAACGTGCTTTTTTATTAGTGCACATGTGCACTAATAAAGAACCACGAAAAACTAACAAAATTATAACGTATTTGATGCGATTTTTCTAAAAAAAAACATTAACGCATACTATATGTATGAGTTTTATTATTAGTGCACATGTGCACTAATAAAAAAACGACGAGACGTTAAAGTTTTTTTTAATTTTTTTTCAGAATTAAAGAGCTCATAATTCTAAGGTTTTTGGTGCAAATTTTTTAAAAAAATATGATCGTATGAAAAAGTTATGAAGGTTTTAGTATTAGTTTTTAGGTTTTCGCAAAAAGATGTGGTTTTTACATGATCCTTACCCTATATATATATATATATATATATATATATATATATATAGGGCTAGGGCATGGATAATTTGGAAACCCACTTGAGCCTTGAAAACCTTGAAAACCTTGTTAGAGCCATTGATCAAGTTATTGGATGGATGAGATTGAATGTTGACTTTTCTATTTTGTTTTTTATTTATTTAAATACAAAAAAGGTACAAAAGGGTAACATTGTAATCTTACACACGTTTCTCTCTCCTACTTTTTCAACTTTCAAGGCACCAATGATTGCTACCTCTCTCCTACTTTTTAAATTTCTCTCTCTTATTTTTTAATAATAGACCTGAACGTTTTACATATGTAAAAATTGTATTATTGAATACAAGACCTGAACATTTTACATATGTAAAAATCATCTAGAAAAATGAAAACAAATAAATAACAAATTTATTTTATTTATTTATAAGAAACCATTACAATCATCATTAAATATAACAGTATGTTTCATACAAAATGATTAAAAACTATATAACAAGTTAAAAAGTATATATAAAAGCTAATTATACTTGGGTTCTTGATAATCCTCTTCATCTTTAACACAATCTCACAACCTACGAAGGAAATAAGTCCATCAGTTTATATACAAAATATAACACGTTACATAAGTATGTAAATTATAATATATAACGAGATAATGGGATATAACAAACACACGTTTACATATGTAAATTATAATCTTTGACACAAACACACGTTTACATATGTAACTTATAATATATAACGAGATAATGGGATATAACATGTTACCTAAGTAAATTTACATATGTAAACAATTGTTGTTACATATGTAAAAAGAAGATATTATATATGTCAAAGATTATAAACAAGTTTTTACATATGTAAATATTTTTTTGGGTAAAGGGTTACCCCGGTGATTCTATTGATACCCAAAACAATGAAGCACAAGTAGTGAGGAATTCCCACACTAGTTCATACATGGGACAGGCCCCAGTATGTGACAAAAAGAAACAAACAACCAGACAAAACAAGCAAAAACAGCAGACTACTAGTCTAAAAACAACTAGTGAAAAAAACTAGAAGGAAACCATCTCAGCCTCCATCATCGAACACAATCCAGCCACAGAAGCACCACCCAACCAGAAGCACGAAACACCAAACCAGGAAGTCCATCATAAAAATCCACGTTGGATCAAAGGAGTGCTCGCTCCTTTAGAAGAAGAACCCATGAGTTTACCTGTAGCATTACCCTCATTCACAACCTCATTCACCATTTTGTTTAGATCCTCATCCATATCATCTAGATCATCAATATGGCCATCCAGAGCCCCATATTTATTGCCAACCGGAATCTGCGATTTGGAAGGATCAGGACCACCACCTTCATTGCGCTGAGAGCCAGCAGCCCCCTTATTACCATTCCCGTTAACCGGTCTGTAAACAAACTTAAGCTTTTGGTTGTTAGGATTACCACCCACCTTTTTCCCGGTTTTTCTCTTTATGACTTTGACAAACCCATCATTATCTATAACCGGTTCGTTCAATGGAGTAGACACACATCGTTTTGGACAAGAATTCAGATCATGGCCAAACAGACAACACGTGGCACAATGGGGAGGCCTCCATTCATATTCAACCTCAACGTTACCCTTCACAAGAGTATCACCCTCTAAGTCAGGAATTGCGATGGTTAAGTGATCTTTAAAGCTCATAGAAGCAGAGATCTCCACAAGTGCCCTAGCAAAACTACTTCTACCCCATCCATCACGACACATAGAGGCAGTATAAGAGTCGAGACATTTTGGCTTACCAATTTTTGAGGCAAGCATGCTTAACCCATCATCCGTATAGGCAGCAAGAGGCACATTATGTAATTTAACCCAAACAACCGTCTCAGTAATATCATCTTTTTTTAGTTGAGTTGTAGGGGACCATAAGTTAAGAAAAATTGGCCGGTTACGTATTAACCACGGACCACCTTCCAACGCACCCATCATGCCCTTCCTAGTCTCAAATTTGAAGAAGAAGAACCCATTAGCATTCATCATCGTTTTTTCCAATCCAAATTTTTTCCAACTTTGACGAACAAAGTAGTCCACCACAGGAAACGCAATCCGTTCCCCCAGAAAATAACCATAGAGAGTGTAACCCACTTTATCTTGAACATGTTTAACAGAAGCACGAGGTAGAACTACATCAATACCATCAACTGACACATCAGAATTTAAGAATCTAAAGTTTAATGGTTTAGAGGAATTGTTTGACCTCTTTGAAGCCGTATCACCCATTCCTGATAATTTTTCAGCGTAGGTTACCTGTTCAGCAGAGTTCTCCAAAGCCCCACCTTGCAATATGCGATCATTCGAAACCCCACCACCCTCAACAACCCTAGCGTTCGTAACAGCTTCTTCCGACACATGAGAATGCCGGATTTCTTCATCATGTAGCTCCTCCATGCTTGGCTTGTAAGTGCTATCATCGTCTGGATTATAATCTGTATCGACCTCATATTCTAACACCGTTTCAGGCATAGCGAAAGAAACTTTTCTACTCGGCGAGACCTGCGGTGTATCGGCCATAGACGGCACATCAAAGGAGCACACAACCAGTTTCGAATTCTTGAGAATACCATTACCCGAAAGAATCTGGCCCTCAATGTTCTTCAGTTTGGAGAAATTCGATCCAGATTTAGTAGGTTTAGAAGATCCCATGTTAATCGGATCTTGAAAACCCTAGACGACGGCTGAAAAATCAGCGCAAAACAGACAAGAACAAAACAGATTGTGATAAACACAATCAGACAAACTTTACAATCTTGTTCAAATCGATCGAGAGGTATACCCCAGCAACCAACCAGATAGAGAAAACAACAGGATTAAAAAACGATGCGAAAAAACCCTAGAGAACCATAAAACCTAGATCGCGATTCTCAAACTGGAAGAGAATGAGTAGCGATATCCCAAGCAAGATCAATCAGAAAGATCGATTCACCCAGGAACACCAAATCGCCAAGGAGAGAGCATCGCGTTTTTTCTACATGATTTTTTTTCAATTTGATGAACAATTTGAGAGTATTACTACATATGTAAATATTAGTTATTACATATGTAAATTTAAGTAGATAACGAGATATAACGTATGTAGCATTAGTTTTTACACATATACATATGTAATCATATACTCGAACTATAATTTAAAACAACAAAACTCAAACCGGTTTATATACATATGTAAAATATACAGTTTTTTTAACATACTCTTAAAAATTACATAATATCATTAAACATACTCTTAAAAAATACTTAATACCAATTTACATATTACATTTTTAATATCATTAAATATACTCTTAAAAATTACATAATCTCGTTTCCCAAATATATGATTTCCTACAAAGCCTAGTGTCACATATATGTTACATATGTAAAATAAGATATTACATATATATTACATATGTAAAAATAGTTTTTACATATGTAAACATTAGTTATTACATATGAAATATCACTTATAACAAACTTTCGAGTGTAATATTTGGCTTCGTCCAAATTACTTCAAAACAAATAAATTGTCTAGACTGATTAAAAAAACAAATTATTTGTTTCTTCACAAAAATATCATAAATATATGATCAAAAAAAGCAAATGATTTGTTTCTTCACAAAAATATCACAAATATATTTCTTCGTTTTCTTCACAGAATATATTTTAATAAAAAATTGTCCTGAATAATTACATATGTAAAATTAGATTTTACATATGTAAACAACTGTTATTACATATGTAATATCATTAAAACACCTACAGATCATTAAAACACATATTAACCTATATAACATTTACAAACTAATTGTACAACAGATCCTGCCTATCGTACATGTCTAAAGCATAGATTACAAACTTTACTGCGTGTTGTACAAGTGGTGTATGCTGGAAACCCTGACTTACAACCTTTTTTGCGTCCTGTACAAGTTCAGTATGCTGCATTTGTCTCTTTAAAAAAATAACAATTAAAATATTGTGGGGTGTCCGGTTCTTTTGACTACCTTCCGTATGCTTTTCTCACCTAAAGCATGCCTGGAAGAGTATATGCTTCAACAAACAGTGCCCCAAGGACAATGTCTCATCACCTTTTACACTGTAGCGGTATGGTGTGCTCTCTCCATGCGCTCTTATGAAGTCCGTTCCGCTTTGTTGCTCATTCCCATTCTCTTTCTTCTCCTCTTTCTTGGTGGACGGTGAGTTTCTATGTTTCTACCCTTTTCAATTTCTAATTTTTAGCTTAGTTTCGTGTGTTTGTGAAGTTGGTTTCTGTAACCTCACGAGCAGTTGGATCCTGGGTCGTGGTTTTCTTTCTTTCAGATTCGAATTCGTAGTTTGTTGCATGTGTTTGGGGGCTCGGTTTTTGTAGGGGGTCGGTTTCGGTGTTCAGGCTGTGGATAAACAGAGAAAAATTGATTTGTTTTATTCGATGTGTTTAACAGAGAAAAATAGCTTTTTTTTATTTAATGTGTTTGTTATGAATGTTGTAATCGAGTTGTGTATGTGTTTTCCTTCAGCCTTTCGTTCTGTGCAGCTAGCCTTTTGTGCAGAGGACTAAATTGTTTATTTTGTTATTTGGTATTCTATGTTTTTGTTTTCATAAATGCCTCTGCGAGATAAGGTTGTTCTTTAACATTTTCTTAGGTGTTTTTGTTGTGTTTTATGGTTTATGGTGTTGTTACATCCTAGGTGACTGTATGTTGTGCAACATTAGGGGGCTTAAGCCCTGTTTTTGTGTTTGGATTATCACCCATGCCCTTTTTAGATTTTAGTTACTAATGTTTACTATTTACTTCACAGGGATTTGGAGGCAAGTGTTTGCAGGTACCCTGTTTCTTCCTGCAGTTGTTTATGTATCTTAAAGCAAGATAGTTTGGCCTCTGTGATTAGATATGGTTACTTTTTCCCCTCTGTTTTACTGATATATGTTAGCTGCAGGCCCAAGCACAGCTGCCGCACTTAGCGACATGATGAAAGATCCCGCTAAGAAGATCAAACTGAAAGCGGAGGTGAAAAAAAAGCCTTGAACAAACACATGTTGGCGGTCTCACGGCGTAATGGGAAGCCCTTTTTGAAACGCTTAGGTATAGGCGTGTATTAACAAATCTTTTGTAGGAAATGGTAAGCCAATGGGTTTCGTCGATACCGCCGTCTTTTTTGTTACACCAAACTAAGGTGTGTAGTGTACTAAGGTCATTATGATGTTTGTGTCCTCCTTTTGGTGCAATGTCACATGTTAAAACTCTAAGTCATGTTTTTATAATGGTATGGTTGGTAATATTTTTTCATGCTTTCGTATATTTGTATTTTATACTAAATGTATCCACTGTTGTCTTACCATTTGCTTACACTACCTAATTAAATATATCACACACTAACATTCGAATTGTAACACTAGCCGCAACGCGCTAATTGCTCAGCTTGTATACTACATATGTAATCATATACTCGAACTATAATTCAAAAGAAGATTAAAAAAAAGACTCGTGATATTCTGAGTGATAAAAAAATATTGCATCCATTCTAATTTGCATCCATATTGTAATATAGTTAAAAGCACCTAAATTAAAAGCATCTATAATTAATCAAACCAACAAGGAAACCGACCGTGCTCTAATCACATATTTTTTTTATTCGATATACCCAGAACCCCAAGCATTATTTAACCCAAAAGCAAAAAAAAAAAAAAAAAAAAAAAAAACCTAGATTAGAAATTGAAAACTGACTTCGTGGATAGAAGCTTGTAACTCACATTCAATTTCCAGTTCATACCTTTGACAGTTTGACATCAAAACCCAGTTTGACATCAAAACAAAATTGATTTGAATTTGGGCCTTTTTTTCCCTTAGTTAAATCATAAACCCAGTTTGACATCAAACCAACTCCGTCAACATATATATGAGTCGGCGAACCTGTTCTGGTATATAAGTCGGCAAGGAACAATAAAATACATACCTCAATAAAATGAGTCAGCACCGGCTAGATAACGAGATAGCGAAAACCTAAGAGCTCGAATCTAGAAGTTGAAGACGCCGGCGACGAGTTGGTCGGAGAAGATTCCTCCGTAGCAACGTCGTTTGTTGGTAGCGGAAGGAGCGACGGTAAATGATGAACAACGACGGTGGTGGTGGTGAGCGACGGTAAATGATGCACAAAGGCGGTCGGGAAGAACAACGGTGGTGGTGGTGGTGAGCAACGGTAAATGATGAACAGCGGCGGGCGGTGGGGCGTGCGATGGTATTGCTCGATGATGGTGTGCGACGTTGAAGGAGGCGATGGCGGCCGTTGATGGAGGCGGTGGTGGCCGGCTGCTCTTTGATCTTCAAAATATATTCCAGATCTTGATATGTAGAGTGAAGTAGGTGGGAAATTTGAAAATTTTCAAATATATTGTTGGGGGTATATATCAAGATAAATGCCATGTCTGACAATAACAAAAAATAATATATAATGAAGGGTTGTAAAATTACCAATCTAGCCCTTTTAGTAGAAGACAAAAGAAGTAAAAATGAGTGATGTGCCTAATTGTGGAACTATTAGATGGGTTTGTGGGGTTTTCACAAGTGAAGTGGTTTCCACCACATAC
>JBCNJP010012798.1:0-13295 GCA_039602395.1 Deinandra increscens subsp. villosa | reverse complement strand
TTGTATGTACATCCAATTGAAGATGGAGAGTATGAAGAAATTAATTATTTTGATAAGGATGAAAGAAAAAGTTATGAGCTTGAACGAAAAGCTTATGGTTATCTTACCATGGCTTTACCTACTGAGCTGTTGCATCAATTCAGCACTTGCAAGAAAGCTAAAGAGTTGTGGGATGCTTTATCTGCTCGATGTGAAAGCAATGACCAATACAAGAAGAGTAGACGAAAAGTGTTGAACAAGGAATTTGAAAACTTTCAACAATATGAAAAAGAAAATATTTCTGCTCTTGTTTCAAGGTTTTCACATCTGATTAGTGAGATGAAAGTGGTTATGAAAAGACCAAGGAGGAATTGAAGGAGAAATTAATGGAAGCATTACCGAAAAAGTGGGAAAGCTATGTGTTATTGCTTAACCATGACAAAGAATATTATGAATTATTATTTCATGATTTAACTGGAAAGCTTCATGCTAGGGAAATAGAAATTATGACATCACACAAGTCAACTGCTCAATTACAAAATCCTGAATTGTATCATGGTCAAATTCTGCAAGTATCAATACGAAGTCTAAATCATTTGGTGTTAATTCATCAAATCCACCTCAAACAGCTTTTGTTGTTGGTCATGGTTCAGGAAATTCTGGAAAATTATCAAGAGGATGTAACTTCTCTATTCCAAATCATTCAAGTCAGACTTCCTTTTCAGCAAAAACACCTGATGAACATGTGGCATTAATTTCTACTTTATTATCCTCCTATTATGGATTGCTAAATGGTGGTTGACAACATCTAATCTGATTGAAGAAGATTTTAATCAGATTGATCCTGATAATCTTGAGCAAATGGATATCAATTGGCAACTGGAGATGTTAGCTCAAAGAGTTAAACGATTTAAAAAGAAGAAGGCTATCAAAGTTTAAATCTGGATGGCAAGGTTGGAATAGATAAATCAAAGGAAAAATGTTTCAAATGTTCTAATTTTGGACATTTTACTCGTGAATGTTCAAAAACTAATGCATCTTCATCAAAGCCTCCAATAGCTTTAGTTTCTCAAGTTGATAAACAATATAACTGGGGACGAACTTCTGATGATTCTCAACCAATTGCTTTAACTGCTATTACTTCTGCATCAAAACCCTGGCATGTAGATTATGATTGGGCTACTGATGAACTTGATGATGAGTCTGCATTTCGTGCTCTGATTGCTCAATTTGTTCATAGTGATGATGAACTAGAAATAACTAATTTTGAATCTGAAATAAGTGGTTCTGGAAATAGTGGCTATGAATCTGTTTGTGAGTTTTGTTCTTCGAAAGACAAGAACATTCAAGGATTGATAAAGGAAAGTGGGTTGTTGATTGAGGAAAATAAAAGAAGGATAGAAGAATTGGCAAATGAACAACAAAAGTTAGAAGATCTAATTCAAGAATTCTCTTCTCAGAAATAGAAGTTTTCAGATTTTCAAGCAGAGGTTGTTGAGAAAGAATCAAAATTGTAAAGTATTAAACAGGATTTTGAATAGAAAGTTACAAAGTTATCTGAAGAAAATGCTGCATTAGTTCAAGAAGCGAACAAATGGAAGGATGATACTACAGATACATCAAATGATTTTCAAAATCTTTTTGACAAATCAAAGTCCAGACTTCATACTCTTACTAAACTTTCTGATGACTAAGCTACTACGATTCAATCCTATCAGCTTGATAAGGAAAAGTTACTTGATGAGAAGAGGGAGTTGGTTAGAGTGAACAAATTGCAAAATGCAAATTTAGATATTGAGAAAAGAAATGAAGATAAGCTGCAGAAGGAATTGTGGGCTGGTCTAGATGAGTTAAGATTGCAAAAGTATGAAACTAATAAAGTGGCAAAGAAGCTGATTATAACCGAAAAGGAGTTGGCTGAAGCTCAACAAAAGATTTTTGATCTAAAAGTCGAAGTCATTGATTAAAAATGTCTTTTGAACAATGTTACTAATTCACAATCTTTTAAAAGTTTCTTTGTCAAAGATGACAACTTTGAGAAGATGTTCAATAAAACTGTGTCACCACCAGGAAGTCTCAAAGAAGGAATTCATGATTTGAAAGACAAGGTTGAGACTGGTGATTATTCTGAGTTTGTTGGTTCCAAATCTGTTGAAGAAAAGAAAGCGAACAAAGGCAAGTATGCTCAAAATTCTGAAGTTACAAAGGTTGTGTCTGGCTCTTTATCTAATGGCAAAGAGAAATCTACAAGTTCAACAACTAATATTGCTGAAACAATTGTTGATGCTCCCAAGGATATTACCAAGATCAAAGCAGAGTTTTCTCGTCTTGCAAAGACCGGGCATAAAACATCTGGTTCAGAAGAGAAGGTTTCTGGAAAACGTACAGGTTTGGGATTTCAAAAGAAACACGTTAAAGTGAATGTTTCTAAGGTTCAACAACAACAAAATTTAAAAAAAAAACAGTATGAATCAAGTGAAGAAAGAGATTTTTCATGCTGAAAAGGTTCAACCGGAGTGATTTTATAAATTCAAAGGCTCAGATCAAATATTCTCTGATAAGGAGTTTCCACTTCACTGTGTGGATTCTCGTAATATAGCTGAGGTTTTTAAATCTGTTGATGCTCCAACGACCAAGAAGGAACCAACCTGCTAAATTTTCTTCTGGAGATTCAAATAATACTCCAAAGAGCCCGACATCCAAATGGGTTCATGATAATCGATTTCGGGTATTTGAGAATTTTTATGATCATTTTGGAGATGAATATTTTTGTGAAGCTTTTCAGATTCCGAAACGCCAAAATGTCCACAATCGCTTGTGTTACAATTGCCGACAAAAGGGGCATATGGCACAAGATTGTCCGGTTTTGGCTCCTTCTACATTAAAAAGAGAAAAGGTTCCACATGTTAGTAAATTTGCCAAACAGAGATTCATTGATGAATACGGCAGAGTATTTGATGAACATCAACCTACATTTTTCAAAACTCAAGGAAGCTTTATTCCTTGTTTTCAAACTGTTCCATATGTAGGTTGTTCGTCACAATCAACTGTGACTGGTTCATCAGATACTGATTTACCAAAACAAGGAAACCACGATACTGGTCGACCAGAAGCTATTCGCTTCGGGTCATTTATAAACTGACGTGTTTGACCAGTGTGCAGGTACTTTTAGAAGACCTATCGGTGATTGAAAAGTTGCTGATGGAGGAGTATTCCGCTGATTTAACTTAAATTGCAAGTGATATCAAATTACAAAACCTGAATTTTTTTTGAAAGCTAAACGTGAAAGGTATCCATGTCTGAAAGGTCAATTTTCTTTCTTTTACATTTCGTATGTCATTTAGGGGGAGAAAATTGAAAATACCAAAAATTGTGTCTTTTTGTTTTTGTTAAAATGAAAATCCAAAAATAGAGTTTTCATTTTAAGGGGGAGAAAAGGGAAAAATACAAAAACATTGAAAAATGAGAAATTGTATCCGACATAATTGGGAAATGATGCTACATTGGCTTACGTGTCTGACTCGTGGATAAATTAGATGAAAAAGCCATAAGATCATTGCTCGATGTGCTTGGTAGGCTCGGCATTAAATCAGAAAGTATTCAGATGTGATATTCACTTAAATACTAATGCTTGACCAAGTGGACAACATCTTGATGCATATCTCATGATATCAAGAAAAGATATGTGAAAAAGAAAATGAGAAGTCACTGTGTAAACATGTGTTCATTTTGCAAAGATTTAAACTTGTTTTATTTTCTTTATTTTGTCAAACGATCGGACTTTCTTTGCGTATCGAAAGATCGACCTGATTGTTGTTCGTTTGACGTTCTTCTTTATTTTCTTTGGTGTTTCGTATAACTCATCGGACTTTATCTACGTGTACGGGACTACCGACCTGATTGTTGTTGGGTTATACAATTTCAACTTGTTTTTATTTTCTTATTTTGTTAAATCCGAGGCCTTATCTGCGTATCAAAAGATCGGCCCTAAGGTTGACGATTTAACGTTCTTATTTCTTTTTGCATGGAACACAGTTGACTAAATCATTAGTACAATCATTATGTGATTAAATCACAAATGAAATCATAAAGTGTGATATAAAAGAAAATACATATCTGAGTATGTCTGTTAGTGTGGGGTACACTAGTCAAAACAAATCTAATCAATACATTAACATATCTAGATGTTATGAGTATGATTGTGCCTGAGTTTAAGATGGACAAATTATACCAGTAATCGACATGACTTATGTGCTGAAGAAACTGAAATTGAAGTGTAGTTCAGCATGTCATGTTCAATATGATCCCAAGTTGTGATCTTTCTCGCAAAAGACAAAAATAGTGTCTGAATCTGTATTGCATTTTATGTTTCATATCTGAAAATTACAAAAAGATTTTAGGTGTGTTTTGATATAAATTCTCAAAAAGCCAAAAAGATTTTATTTCTTATTTGTTTTCGACCGATCGACATGTGATAAAAAATCAAATTTCAAAACTATATCTTGGATTCTTGAAGAGAAGTTTTGCGCCAAGATTAAATTAAGTTTTCAAAAGAAAAAAAGGAAACCGCATTTCTGTCTTCTGAAATTGCAGGTTATATGTGTCAAGACTCAAGCATGGTGAAAGGGGGAGTTTGTTATATCTTTCACAAGTGGATCTTGAAGACCAAAGATGATTCAATAGTGATCCAGCCATGCAAGCTCTATTTCTTACAAGATTTCAAGTCGAAGATCGGATGCAGCAATGTTGAAGATTGAAGACTGAATTTTCGTTAGAATATAGATACACTACACGTTAAGGGGGAGTTTGTTAGAGCATATACCTATGCTATGATGTGTCTCGTGTATTGTATCTAGATTAGAGAGAGTCTGTGAGCTATATTGGCAACATTCTAGGTGACATACCATCTGGTACGCCGGACCATTTGGTACGCCGGACCATTTGGTACGCACGTACCAAATGGTATGCCAGTTGGTACGCAGGCTAGTATGTCACTAACTATAAATACTGTGTGTTAGAATGTTAGCTTAAGACTTCTGTCATCCTACACTTTTTATGTGTGTCTTCTAGAGAGAAAAACTAGAGAGAGTCTTCTTTGTATCTTCAAGTGATCAATAAGAATTCTCTTATTTACATCTTGTGTTCATTAAATTGATCAAAGCATGCAGTAGTAAGATCGTATCTCGGTTTTACAATATCTAACAGTCTCCCACTTGGATTAATCACGACATTTTAACATTGTAGTCACAGACACTCTAGCTATGCATGGCTACACTAACCAGCGTTGACACTTTAAGTCATCAGCCAAAGTATATCTAACTGACCAGCAACCCGATTGAGGACTTATGGTAATCATAGTGTTGGAACTAATAATAAGTGTGACCGACGCCATCAAATCTATTCTCGAATAATTCGGTTGAAGAATCCATTGTGAAATGATTCAGAGATGCGGGTTGTGATGATCGAGGCTTGCAAGTTTGGACCGAAGATGTTTTCTTGTAAAGTCAACTGTTTAAGTCAATGGTCAACATAAAAGTCAACGGAAGATCGGTTCGAGAGAGTCAAGCTTCATATTAATTAAATCAACTTTGATTTAATTAATAATTTAATTTAGTTGTTTATTTTTAATTTGCTTATTTTATTTGTGTCTTGCTAGTTAGTGGAAAAACACATAGTAGTGTGTGTTTCACGGTGTTCTTGGTGTTCTTCATTTTGGTTGAAGATTGCCTTGTCGATTTCACAGCCTTTGAAGATGTTCTTGGCGACCTCGAGTGCCCTTGAAGATTGTCTTGGCGATCTCGGGTGTCTTTGAACGTTGTTCTTGGCGATCTCTGGTATCTTGAAGATAAACTTGGTGATCTCGGGTTTCCACGAAGCTTGTCTTGGCGATCTAGATTGCTTCTTAGCGATCTGGATTAGTTTTTAGCGACGTCATGCTTCTTCTAGGCGATCTCGACTGGACTCAACCTCTGGGTCTTTGTTCAAATAAATTTTAGAGGTTTTTGATCTTCTAGATATGTAGAGCATCGAATACGAGTTTAACGGTATAAAAATTGTCAAGTTTCATCGAGTTTTGACTAAGTTATGGGTGATTTATGGTTTTCTGGCAAAAGTTTCCTTTTTCCGGTGAACTGTTTTTTTTCTCCGAATGACTGTATTACGGTTACGTTTTGGAGACGAACAGGATTACGTGGCGGTGTCCTACTCGCTGTCAAGGAATCTCTCTCTCTCTCCTGGTCCGACAAACCCTAGTTGTTGTCGATTGCTTGGTGGTGGACAGAAGTCGTGTGGGCCCCTTGCTGCAAGAGATCCCTTAGACCTTTTTCGCTGTTGCCATGTGATTGTCTGGAAACATTTCTCGTGGGTCCCTGTTGCAACAAGGAAGCCGTTAAAGGCTTTGGTGGTGTCTCACTCCCATTGGCGAATCCCTCTTCACGAGATTCTCATCCAAGCCGTTGGAATTTCTTTAAATCTCAGCCGTTGATAATGTAATGCTTGTCTCTATCTGATTTGTCCTTCCCATTTCACAAGGATCGCTGATCGGATCCGTTTATCAGTGTTTTATCTGGACCGTTAGATGCAACTTAATATATTTTCTAATTGGTGGAGATCAATGCATACAGATTATGGTCTTGGCAAGCTGATTTCTGATTGGTGCATTTATTTTCACTTGATTTAAGGTTTTTATTGGTGTTTAACACCACAAACGAATTATTCGGTATTTTTCGTTAATGTGGCTAATTTTTTAGTCTTTAGTGAGACTAACGGAAAAACGCCACTAACGGAATTTTGGATTTTTCGTCAGTTCATGGATATTTCCGCTATATTTAATCGGGTTTCTAGTTTTTATTGACGTCAATACCATGTTAGCTAACGACCACTGATGGACTGGTCTCGCTTCTCGGTTAAGTTTGTAACTGTTTTGTTATGTCGCACTCCAAGTTGTTTAGCTGATGCAACGCTGATGTCATCTAACCGAATTAACTGGAATCTCAGTTAAATATTGGAATATTCCGTTAAATCTCTAACGAAAGACCCGTTAGTTGAATAAAATTGACGGTTTTCTCAGATTCATTCCAAATTGCACCGTTTGACTCATAAATCTTCACAAAATATTTTTTCAAGCTCGTTTTTCTTCACCCAAAATTATGAAGACTCCGATTATGAATAAATTTCGCGTTTACGCTCGGGATCTTAGTTTTTCATCTATTTGGCACTTTATTTTCGCATCCAACCCAGTCACGCGGAACAAGTTCAGTATTTATGGATCATTCACAATTGTCAGTATCGGGCTTCCAGTTTCTCGCAAGATTGTCCGATTTCAGGATTTTAGTACCGTTTTCTCTACGGAACAGAGCGGAACGGTTTCACTCTCTGCATCTGATTTTCCGCTTCCGCATCGGATGTTTTCAGAGGATCTAGAGAAAATGGGGAACCATTATGGATTTGGATTATCGGATTGATTATCAAAAGTTGGAGCATTTTCAGTGATTGATTGGTTTATCTGATTCAGTTTGTTGTGGTTTTGAGTCCAATGTTCAGCGTTCTTAGTATTGTACGCGACCGTGTGAACTTATTGAGCTACAGCACTTGGATCTCAACTAGAGCAACAAGAACATAAGAAGCTTATTCAAAGGTGGAATCTTTATAACAGAAAGATTCGGGTTTATCAGTTATTCTTTGAAGATGTACGACAGAGTGGTTCTTCACCAGTATGACAAATTTGACAACGTTAGTCAATGGGGAATTGTTGGAACTAATAAGAAGTGTGACTGACTCCATTAAATCTATTCTCGAATAATTCGGTTGAAGAATCCACTGTGAAATGATTCAGAGACGCGGGTTTTGATGATTGAGGCTTGCAAGTTTGGACCGAAGACGTTTTTTTGAAAAGTCAACTGTTCGAGTCAATGGTCAACGTAAAAGTCAACAGAAGATCGGTTCAAGCGAGTCAAGATTCATATTAATTAAATCAACTTTGATTTAATTAATAATTTACTTTAGTTGTTTATTTGTAATTTGCTCATTTTATTTGTGTCTTACTAGTTAGTGGGCTAGTGAGCACATGAGCTCTCTATAGATAGGAAGGGCTAGCCTCATTTGTAATAAGAGAGAATAAGCAAGAATAAGGTAGATGATCTAGAGAGATGTGAGCTATCATTTTCTAGAGAGAGAGAGAGTCTCACATAGGGTTTTAGCTCAACCCAATGTGACCATGGATTTCCTATGACGAGTTTATAATCATTCAGTTCGTTGTAATCATTCAGCAATAATCAATGAATCGTTTGATTTATCATTTTTGTTATAGATGTTATTAGATTCTCATCATCCCGTCTCCTCGTCTAATCTTCGTTCTTGCTCAATGTTGAGATTCTTGATGTGAAATCGGTCCTAACAAATGGTATCAGAGTAGGCACCGATCAGATCGCGTCTCACGACGAATCTGGTCACTCGAATCTTGATTTTGAGCTTGAATGAAGTGCAGATTGGAAATCCACTTAGGAGATGAATTTTTCTACTTCTTTCTCATTTTTTGGAGCTGTTTGATGGATTCTGGATGAATTTGATGATGTATTCATGTTATTGGGTTCATTTAGATGTGATTTGATGCTCCAGTCGTTTAAATAAGTGAAGAAATATGAGATCCGAGTAGAAAAAACGAAGCTGTTAGAGTTTTCCCATTTTTGGGGTTTTTGAAGAATTTTGAGCTTTGATTCTGAGTTTTTGGTGCTATTCTTGGTGTTTTTGGATGAAATAAAGTATGAATCTTGATGGAAAACGTGTTCCGGATCCATTGGAAGAATTGGTTACGTCTGATTCACAACAGTTTGGGCAGATCTGGAAAAACACACAGTAGTGTGTGTTTCACGGTGTTCTTGGTGTTCTTCATTTTGGTTGAAGATTGCCTTGTCGATTTCACAGCCTTGAAGATGTTCTTGGCGACCTCGAGTACCCTTGAAGATTGTCTTCGCGATCTCGGGTGTCTTTGAACGTTGTTCTTGGCCATCTCGGGTATCTTGAAGATAAACTTGGCGATCTCGGGTTTCCATGAAGCTTGTCTTGGCGATCTGGATTGCTTCTTAGCGATCTGGATTAGTTTTTAGCGATGTCATGCTTCTTCTTAGCGATCTCGACTTGGCGATCTTGACTGGACTCAACATCCGGGTCTTTGTTCAAATAAATTTTAGAGGTTTTTGATCTTCTAGATGTGTAGAGCATCGAATACGAGTTTAACGGTATAAAAATTGTCAAGTTTCATCGAGTTTTGACTAAGTTATGGGTGATTTACGGTTTTCCGGCGAAAGTTTCCTTTTTCATGTGAACTGTTTTTTTCTCTGATTGACTGTATTAGGGTTTCGTTTGGGAGACGACCAGGATTACGTGGCGGTGTCCTACTCGCTTTCAAGGAATCTCTCTCTCCCCTGGTCGGACAAACCCTAGTGGTTGTCGATTGCTTAGTGGTGGACAGAAGTCGTGTGGGCCCACTGCTGCAAGAGATCCGTTAGACCTTTTTCGCTGTTGCCATGTGATTGGCTTGAAACATTGCTCGTGGGTCCCTATTGCAACAAGGAAGCCGTTAAAGGCTTTGGTGGTGTCGCACTCCCATTGGCGAATCCCTCTTCACGAGATCCTCATCCAAACCGTTGGAATTTCTTTAAATCTCAGCCGTTGATAATGTAATGCTTGTCTCTATCTGATTGGTTCTTCCCTTTTCACATGGATCGCTGATCTGATCCGTTTATCAGTGTTTTATCTGGACCGTTAGATGCAACTTAAGCTATTTTCTGATTGGTGGAGATCAATGCACACAAATTATGGTCTTGGCAAGCTGATTTCTGATTGGTGCATTTATTTTCACTTGAATTAAGGTTTTTATTGGTGTTTAACACCACTAACGAATTATTCGGTATTTTTCGTTAATGTGGCTAATTTTTTAGTCTTTGGTGAGACTAACGGAATAACGCCACTAACGGAATTTTGGATTTTATGTCGGTTCATGGAAATTTTCGCTATATTTAATTGGGTTTCTAGTTTTTGTTGACGTCAAGACCACGTTAGCTAACGACCACTGATAGACTGGTTTCGCTTCTCGGTTAAGTTTGTAACTGTTTTGTTATGTCTCACTCCAAGTTGTTTAGCTGATGCAGCGCTGATGTCATCTAACCGAATTAATTGGAATCTCAGTTAAATATTGGAATATTCCGTTAAATCTCTAACGGAAGACCCGTTACTTGAATAAAATTGACGGTTTTCTCAGATTCATTCCAAATGGCACTGTTTGACTCAGAAATCTTCACGGAATATTTTTCCGAGCTCGTTTTTCTTCACCCAAAATTATGAAGACTCCGGTTATGAATAAATTTCGCATTTACGCTCGGGATCTTAGTTTTTCACCGATTTGGGACTTTATTTTCGCATCCAACCCAGTCACGTGGAACATGTTCACTATTTATGGATCATTCACAATTGTCAGTATCCGACTTCCGGTTTCTCGCAAGATTGTCCGATTTTAGGATTTCAGTACCGTTTTCTCTACGGAACTGAGCAGAACAGTTTCACTCTCTGCATCTGATTTTCCGCTTCCGCATCGGATGTTTTCAGTGGGATCTAGAGAAAAGGGGGAACCATTATGGATTTGTATTATCGGGTCGATTATCAGAAGTTGGAGCATTTTCAGTGATTGATTGGCTTATCTGATTCGGTTTGTTGTGGGTTTAACTCCAATGTTCAGCATTCTTAGTATTGTACCCGACCGTGTGAACCGAGTGAGCTGCAGCACTTGGATCTCAACTGGAGCAACAAGAACAGAAGAAGCTTATTCAAAGGGGGAATCTTTACAACAGAAAGATTCGAGTTTATCAGTTATTCTTTGAAGATGTACGACAGAGTGGTTCTTCACCATTATGACAGATTTGACAGCGTCAGTCAAGGGGGAATTGTTGGAACTATTAATAAGTGTGACTGACGCCATCAAATCTATTCTCGAATAATTTGGTTGAAGAATCGATTGTGAAATGATTCAGAGACGCGGGTTTTGATGATCGAGGCTTGCAAGTTTGGACCGAAGACATTTTTTGAAAATTCATCTGTTCGAGTCAATGGTCAATGTAAATGTCAGCGGAAGATCGGTTTGAGCGAGTCAAGCTTCATATTAATTAAATCAACTTTGATTTAATTAATAATTTACTTTAGTTGTTTATTTGTAATTTGCTCATTTTATTTGTGTCTTGCTAGTTAGTGGGCTAGTGAGCACATGGGCTCTCGATAAATAGGAAGGGATAGCCTCATTTGTAATAAGAGAGAATAAGCAAGAATAAGGTAGATGATCTAGAGAGATGTGAGCTATCATTTTCTAGAGAGAGAGTCTCACATTGGGTTTGAGCTCAACCCAATGTGACCATGGATTTCCTATGACGAGTTAGTAATCATTCAGTTCGTTGTAATCATTCAGCAATAATCATGAATCGTTTGATTTATCATTTATGTTATAGATGTTCTTAGGTTCTCATCATCCCGTCTCGTCGTCTAATCTTCGTTCTTGCTCAATGTCAAGATTCTTGATGTGAAATCGGTCCTAACACATAGTCATATGTTCCTTTTCCGTTCTAGACATGGAGATATAATGAGACATGGACTCTCATGTATTAGATTCATCGATTATAGTCTCGTTATCTAATTCAAAGTGTACCAATCAAACACACAGTAAGTTTGGGTAGGCCTCACACTTCACACTTGGAATCAACGAGGGCGCCATTGTGTCTATCTATTACCGGAACAATAGTACAGAATCCCATTTTGAGGCATACAACTCCCACTGAACTTTAGATCCATTCCCAAAAGTAGCCCTATTGTTGGCAGTTACACGACAACGTTAGACTACAATCAAAGAATAGTCTACAGTAAACGGGAGTTCTAGTATATGTCTTAGGTCTAAGGAAACATTAGAGTATACCATTAATCAATGCAAAGCTTCCATGATTGCGTTGCTTGACGCGAGTTACGCCGAACGTCATTTCGTAATAAGGTCTATGACTTTGAATGTGAAACCCTTTTAAGATTCAAAAATCAGAATAGTCTTAGTTTGGAGTCGCTCCCACGTCTCTAATCGACTATGGACATTTAGAACAATATCAATAATTGTTCAGGGATTATTAAACGTATTAACATCGAACACAGTTATGACATTCCATATTGCATTTACCGATGGAATATGAATAGTAAAGATAATGGTTATTTGTTCGTACACCCAAATACTAAATCAAATAATGTCTTTAGCTAATTTAAGCCCTATCGCTTCTCTCCGATGATCATGAGTCTCGTGAGTCACGGGCTTCGTAAAAGGATCAGCTAAGTTTTGATCTTTGTCCACTTTGCATATCTTTATTTCATTTCTTTCGACTACTTCTCTTATGTAATGAAATTTCCTCAGAATGTGCTTGGCTTTCTTGTGAGACCTGGGCTCTTTGGCTTGAGCAATAGCGCTTGTGTTATCGCACATCATCTCAATTGCTTGCTTGGCGCTTGGAACCACATCGAGATCGGTTATGAACTTCTTCATCCAAACTGCTTCCTTGGCAACTTCTAAGGCGGCTATGTATTCAGACTTAGTAGTGGAATCCACCACTACTGGTTGTTTGGAACTACACCAGGAAACAACGCCTCCATTGAGGGTGAATATGTATCCGGACTGCGAGCGAGACTCATCTCGGCCAGTCTGAAAACTAGCATCGGTGTAACATTTTACAGCGAGCTCATCAGTTCCTCCATATACTAGAAACATCTAACTAGTGTTTCTCAAGTATTTCAGATTCTTTACTGTAGTCCAGTTAGCTAGAATAGGACTTTGTAGGTATCGACTTGTCAGGCTCAACTCAAAAGAGACATCTACTTGTGTGCAGAGCATGACATACATAATTGAGCCTATAGCAGAAGCAAATGGGATCGAAGCCATTTGGTTGATCTCCCTCTCCGTTTTAGGAGATTAAGATTTGTCCAAGACGACACCCTTTGTCATAGGGATGACTCCTTTCTTGGAGTTGCTCATGTTGAACTGTGCTATAATCTTGTCAATGTATGTACTTTGACTGAGACCTAGAAGTCGCTTTGATCGATCTCTATGAATCTTAATTCCCAGAATAAAAGCGGCTTCTCTGAGATCCTTCCCAGCGAAACAAGATGAAAGCCATTTCTTAACCTCGTTAAGCATGGGTACGTTGTTTCCTATGATCAGTATATCGTCCACATACAAGATGAGGAATGATATAGTGCTTGTTGGGATATGACAGTGGCATTCGGGTCTCGGTAATAGCAATTTT
>JBCNJP010012797.1:0-13298 GCA_039602395.1 Deinandra increscens subsp. villosa | reverse complement strand
TCACAAGTAAAGTGGCTAAACATTTGTGTGTGTGGTGTTTGTGTTTGTGGGCCGAAAAAGAAAAGGAAAGGGGGGGGGGGGGGGACGGGTTCGGTTATCTTGAGAGCCGACACACACATACACTTGAACAATGGTTTGGTTCCTTAAGCTCCCAAGTGTATGTATGTGTGTTTGTGAAATTCGGTCAAGAGAAAGAAAGGGAGAGAGTGCACAAATGGAGGGAAACTTTTATCCTTTGGATAACCAACTTGTTTTACATGGAGACAACTCCAACCTATGAACTTATAAGTGGTGTAAGATGTTGGGAAAGAAGGGATGGATGTGATTAGCATCCTAGAAGTCCACCTTGTACCCAAACAACCCAACTAACTAGTTAGATGGCAAAGTGGTGGGTGGTCTCTTGGTTTCGGTTGGGAGCCGGTCGAAGAGGAGGTCACGCATTTAGATCTCCACAGGCAAGTGACGGATTTACTAGAGAAAGGTCTTATTCGTGAAAGTAAAAGCCCTTGTGTCGTTCCTGCTTTGTTGGTTCTAGAACAGGGGTCGCTTATCGTATGTGTATTGATAGAAGGGTCGTAAACAGGATCACCGTAAAATATCGTTTCACCATTCCAAGATTCGAAGACCTACTGGATCAGTTGCATGGCGCAACACTTTTTTTAAAAATAGTTCTACGCAGCGGGTATCATTAGATTCGTATGCGTCCGGGTGACGAGTGGAAGACGGCTTTTAAAACACGTGATGGTTTATACGAATGGATGGTGATGCCATTTGGCTTGTCTAACACTCCAAGTACGTTTATGCGGTTAATGGATCATGTTTTTCGAGCATTAATTGGCAAATGTGTCGTCGTTTATTTTGACGATATTCTTATGTTTAGCCGGGACTTGCGCCACCATTTAGATCATTTAGGGTTTTTTTTTGTGATTCTCCGAGAACAAAAACTTTTTAACAATAGCAAAAAGTGTCATTTTCTTACTTCGGATGTAAAATTTTTAGGCGACATGGTGTCCGGGAATGGTATTCGAATGGATGAAACAAAGGTGTCGGCTATCACATCATGGCCGCAACCAACCAGCCTCTATGAGGTTCGCAGTTTTCATGGCCTTGCCTCTTTCTATCGACGTTTTATCCACAATTTTAGATCCATCATGATACCAATAACTGAATGTTTGAAACAAGGTGAATTCCAGTGGACCCTATGGAACATGCCTGGCGTTCGACAAGCTCAAAAGGCACGTGACTAGTGCACCCGTGTTGGCATTACCTAATTTTGACACTGTTTCATGTTGAGTATGACGTGCCGGGGCTCGAAATCGACGGAGTTTTAATCCAAGGAACACGGACAGTTGCTTTCTTAAGTGAAAAACTAAATGATGTCCATCGTAAATATAGCACATATGATAAGGAATTTTATGCGATTATTCGATGTTTGAAATATTGACGTCATTATTTGTTGCCAAATGACTTCATTCTATAATCTGACCATTATGCACTCAAATATATACAGGGACAAGCTAAGTTCAATCCCACACAAAGTGGGTCGAGAAGTTATAAGAATACTCTTTCTCCATCAGGCACAAGGCAGGCACCGCTAACTCTGTCGTGGATGCCCTTAGTCGCAGGCCGTGTTTGCTCGGCTCTTTTGAGGTGCGTGTTACTGGTTTGAGTCGTGGTGTCACCTGTATCCCATGGATTTGGCGCCACCAATTGAGGTTGATCGTTATAGCACTGATGGAGAGGTTCGTGCGGCTCAAATTCAGGACCTTCATGCGCAGGTACGCGAGGAAATTGTTCGCCATAATTTGCAATAACAAGCACGGGTTAACAGGCATCGCAAGCATGCAGTTTTTAAAGAAGGTGACTTGATTTGGATTCACGTAAAGATCGTTTTCCGCCCAGTCGGTTTGGCAAGTTAAAGCCCAGGGCGGATGGGCTATATCGGGTGTTAGGACGCATCGATGATAACATATACTAAATTGATTTGCCCGGGCATTACAACGTTTCCGCCACTTTTAATGTTGCGGATCTATCCCCGTAAGAGGGCGATTTTAATGATGATAACCCGATAACGAGTCCTTTTCAAGCTGGGGAGGATGATGGCGAGGGGAAAAACTGGGTTTCGAGACTTTGGGCTCGATCCAAGACGAAAATGGCTAATGGAAGAGTTGGGTGTTTCACCCGGACCGGCCCAATAAGCCTCATATTAAGCGCCGACCCTAGGGGTTTTTTATGCATTTGTTTTGTTTTATTATTTTCCAAGTTTTGTTAAGTATTTAAAGACTTGATCTGTTTCGTTCTGGGGTGATTGATTATAATAATAAACATTGAAGTTTTGAGGTTTATCCAACTCTTTCTAGTGACTGGTTTTGGCACTAGGGTTTCATTCTTGACATAGTTTAAGGTTTCTATTCGCTACGCTATCAGGATGGGTGATGGATACATGAACGATTGTTGTATTTGCTACATTGAAAATGAGTTCTTTCAACAAGTTTCGATCGAAGATGTAATGCAACACTTTCAAACGATGAAAACGCATAGGCAACGACTATAGATACTTTTATAATTCCGAAAGACATTCGTATCTATATTATGTGTTTTCCTAATTTTTAATGACAATGTTTTTTTAACTATTATAGCGTATATTCGTATTGTTATTGTGTTATTAATTTTACCCGTGCCAAGCCAACAAAATCATAAATTTTGACATTTAGTTTTTAGAATTCTAAACACCAAAAACAGTTGAACTCACGTAACTAAATTCTTGGATTCGTCGTGGAGATAATGATGTTTAGCTCCACGTTTGTTTTTTCACTTTTTTCTCGGTGGTATTTCTGTCGGTAGCTTCTTGCTTGCTCTTTGTTGCCTTTGGTTGGTTTATTTGTGAATGTCTTTATAAAATAAAAAAAAATAAAAAAATAAAAAAATAAAAAGTTAAGAAGATGCATATAAAATACGTAAGACGTTTAAACACTCTTTTATATGAGAACAATGTGTCTCAAATTCCTTTTTAAGTGTCACAAATCTTTTAAAATTTATATCCGTTAAAGATGTTAATTTCTTTTAAGGCATGTGGTATATTCATAGTCATGTTAAAGTTTAACATCGTTATGTTAGTGATGACTAGATTTAACACCACAAAACACACATAGGGTGTACTTCATGTTATGTCATGTGGTGTTAAAAATGGTTTTTTTTTTTATTTTGAAATATATAATAAAAAAACATTAATCTTACAATTTAAATTAAAAAAAAACACTACAAATGCATTTCTTAAAAAAAATAAAAACTACCAATACTTAATAAAATTAAAGAACATATACATAAAACATAGAATAAATCAATGTGACCGATCATAGATATCCTCGATCAAGTCAGCATTTAGTTGCTTACGGATATCTCGATTTCTTATTTCTTGACGAATAGCCCGTTTTCAATCCTCGTCGATTTCCTCATACGTCGCATCCCACTCCTCCTCGTGGAATTGGCAGATTGCAACACCCTGATCCTCGAAGATCATATTGAAGATCAATGTAGGGAGGAATTCATTATTTTGTTTAGCTTGATTGTATAGTTTAGTTTACTTTGTAATGTTGACTTTTGGTAGGCTAGCGAAACTACCGAGCGAAACTGTAGTTTCGCTCGGTACTTAGTTTAGACTGTCTCAGTGACAGTTTCGCTTGGCCAGCGAAACTGCCAGCGAAACTGTTCACTGGACAGTATATATATGCCGCCTTGTGCAGCCTTTTTGTAACTTTTGCAACATTGGTGAACCCTAATACAAGAAATCGTTTATTGGTGAGTTTTGGTGACGGCTAGGAGCATTTCTTACTATTTTTGTAGCTTGTAATCATCTCTTATCAATCTTTGGTTCATGTTGTGATTGTTCAAGGCTAGAAAACCATTTTAGCTATTGAGAATCATCTATTGTTGTTATTTCTTTGGTTTTCTTCTCAAAAACACCTTCATTTGCACTGATAAAGATCAGTGAGGACCAACAATATGGTATCAGAGCCTTTGTGCTCTTGATTTTGGTGTTTTTGAGTGTTTTTGGGTAAAACTTTGAAAATCTATTTTGATTCTGAAATCTGATTGTTTTGGACTGGAAATTGATTGAATATTGTGTGTTTTGATGTCCTGAAGACTAAGCAATCAACCGATCATTGCTCTATAGTGATTTGGGTTGATTTCTGATCATTTCTTCTTCAAAAAAGAGGGTTTTCTGTTCTGGGCGAAACTGCTGATTATTCAGCGAAACTGTGCCTTCAAACAGCGAAACTATCAAGCGATTTGGCAGTTTCGCCGTATTATTACCGAGCGAAACTATCATCACCGAGCGAAACTATTCTTTCGCCGAAAATCGAGAAGCGAAACTATTGTCATTTTTCTTGAACGAAAGTTCAAACCAGTTTCCAGCGAAACTAGCTAGCGAAACTGTGTGTCATCGGGTATTTCCGAGCGAAAGTACTGCCCGTGCATACAGCGAAACTAGTTGGCGAAATTGCTGAATTGGTTCAGTATTGTCAAGCGAAATTGCTGGCGAAATTATAAAATCCAGCGAAATTGTTCACCTGTTCAGGATTTCCGAGCGAAATTGCTGGCGAAACTATATCTCCCAGCGAAACTAATCAATTTGTCTTGTTCTTGGTTTGTTCTTTGTCTTTCTTATTTCAGGCTGATTTAAGATGGCGTCAGGTACAAATGCTGCTGACACTGAAAGTATTGCTCCAAACCGACCACCAAGGCTGATCAATGGAGACAATTTTGAAGATTGGAAACGATGTCTGAAATCGTTCTTTTCTGTACACCGATTATAATCAATGGTTGTCAATTGTCAACGGACCTCACGTTCCAACAACTACTACTGGTGAAGTAACACAGATCAACAATAATCCGTCTTCCTTTACTGAGAAGGACTTGAAACTCATTGATCGTGATCAAAAGGCTCTTGGTGCTCTTTCTCTATGCCTGTCACAAGAAATCTACAATCGTTTTGCTGAGCACACTGATGCAAAAAGTTTGTTTGACGCTCTCTGTGAGTTTTATGATGGCAATGAAGACCTGGTGAAGGACAAGGAAGCCCAAGCCACTAAAGAATTCAATTCATTCACAAGCATGAAGAATGAAAAGTTGGTTGATTTGACAAATCGCTTCCTAACTGTATCAAGCAATCTGAAGAAATATGATGCGAAACTCACTAACTCTGAACAAATCAAGAAGCTGCTGGATGCTCTTCCTCCCGAGTGGAGCATTCAGGTTCGCATGCTAAAACAAGAAAGAAGTTTCCCCGACTACAAGCTCATGGATGTAATTAACAAGCTTAAATCCTTTGAGTTGGATGTTCAAAGGAGAGAATACAATCAAACCATGGGTCCTACTAAAGTTTATTCTCAGAACTCTGCTTTCATCTCAGCCGTCACTCCCAAAGGAGCCTTATCTCAACTTCAATCTTCACATCTTGGATCTGGTTCATCCTCAACTGCTTCCGCCACCAATCAGCAAACATCCCAGATTTCACCTGAATACATGGGATTGTTCTCATTGTTTACTAACAGTTATCAAGCTTTCGCTGCTGGAGAACTTCAAGGTTCGACTCTGACTGCTGAGGATATGTACCAAGTTGATCCAGATGATTTGGAAGAAACTGACCTGAAATGGCAAATGGCCATGTTGACTGTTCGAGCTAGAAAATTCTTCGAACGCACTGGGAGAAACACCTTCAAGAATCAAAATGGAAGAGTTGGTTTCGACAAGGCTAAGCTTAGATGCTACAACTGTAAGCAACTTGGCCATTTCAAAAGGGAGTGCCCAAGTCCAATTGTTACTGAACCGACCTCTGAGCCTGCAACTCGTGCCATCCCTATCACTGACAAAGCAGAAGCCAAGCCAACCAAAGAAGTGGCTCTTCTGACTAACTTTGATTGGAGTTCGGAGGTCTCTGAAGCCGAGGAAGCCATCAATCAAGCTCTTGCAGCTCAAATTCATGAGCAAAGCAATGAGCACACAGTTAACAGTTGTCAGAAGGAAGAAGCTGAGAAGAAGGTGAATGAGAAAACTGCAAGCACACCGGTGTGCACATGTGAAAAAGCTCTTGCTGCAGAAAAGGTTATAATGGATCTTTCATATGAATCTGTTCAAGATATGTGCTCTCATCCTTGTAGAATTCGTTTGTTCGGCATCTACAAGGCCAATCGATTGTTGATTGACACCAACAACGAATTAAAAACCATGAACACCCAATTAAAGGAAAATGAAGCAAAATATTTTGTTAAATTAAATGAGGCAATGCACGAAAATGAACATTTAAAACAAACTCTTCTTGCAAAAAATGTAGAAATAAACATGCTTTCTGAAAGAGTTACATTAGCCCAATTTGAAACCTCTCAACTTCAGACTAAGTTAGATAGATGGACTGTTTCTCAAATGAAAGTTGAAGAGATGCTCGTTAAACAACGAGGAGCTAAAATAAAAACCGGAATAGGTATGGAGAACAATGGGAATGTGTTTCCTAAGGTTTATCCTCCTCCTAGCACGCATTGTTATTCACCTACTCCGAAACCTCATCCCTTAAATGATTTAATTCCTAGTGATGCTAACAGTCTGCATGCAGGTCTAGAAGGAGTGAACCATAAGGAGATCAGGGAGGATTATGATAATGGATACGGTAACACCAGTGGGCTTGGATGCGGTAGTCTTAATTCTAAGGAGTCTGTTTCAAGTAGTAGTTTGAATTCCAAGAAGTCTAGTTCAGACAGTAGCGTAGCTAGTAGTAGTTCTTCTTTAGATAGCAGTAGTGAAGAGTCCGTGTCTGTTAATCAAGAAAGATTTGTTTCAAATGAAAATGTTCAATGTCATGCAAGTACATCTCAAAATCGATTCAACAAATTTCTTTCTAATCCAATTCCTTCTTTTACACCGATACGAATTTCAGAACCTACAGAAAAACATATTTCTCGAAAGAAGGAATCATTTTTGAAAACCAATAATCCAAGGATTTCAAAAGATAAAACAAAAGTGGATTTTGAAACCAACAGTGACTCTGATTATAGAACATCAGATTCTGAGGAGGAAAGTACTTCAGAAACCTCCTCTTGCACAAGTCACAGATCTCACTGTTTCAGATGTGGTAAGGATGATCATGTTGTTAAAAATTGCAAAGAAAAATTAAATCGAACAAACCATGATAGATCCTTTGGCCACAAGGTAACCAGTTTTGTAAAACAATTCCTTGGGGGAAAACAGAAAGTCACAAATCCCGGAAATGCAAAAGTCTGGGTTTTAACAAAAGATGTTGCTTATTACACAAAGAAGTGGGAAAAAGTTCATGCTGAGTTAATGGAAATTTGTGATACAAAAAGACAACTAAAGTCAGAATACAATGAGTTGTCAGATCAATTTATTGATATTAAAAAAGAATTGATGGATGCTCAAGTAAAGATTTCTGAGTTGAAAATTGAGATTCTTGTTCTTCAAAAACAAGTAAAGAATTCAGCTATGTCTCCTACTTTACTGAATTACATTTACAATCAGGAGAAGAGTGACGATAGTGTGAAATTAGAGGACTTGCATTCTGTTCCAGCTCCGGTGGTTATCTTAAATCCTCCATCTGTGTCACTTGATCCAAGAGCTGAATTGCAAGATTATTCTAAATTTGCAACTCCAACAACTAAGAAGAAAAACAAATCTAAGAAAGTGGAGAAGAAATTGGGTGAAGCTCCAAAGTTTGTTTCAACTTCCAAAGTTTTGGCAGAGGAAAAGATTTGTGAGAAAGTTGATTCTGCTGTTTCTTCAGCTCATGAAGAGGAAAAAGCTTTGATTAAGAATAACAGATTGAAGACTAGAGATTTAGTTAGACTAGATACACTACACGTTAAGGGGGAGTTTGTTAGAGCATATTCCTATGCCACGATGTGTCTCGTGTATTGTATCTATGTAATGAGAGCAATTGTGTGAGTCTTGGTAGGCAACTGAGCGTACCACATGGTCCGCCGGACCAGTTGGTGCAGCGTACCAGTTGGTACGCTGGGTGGTACGCCAGCTAGTCTAAGTTACCTATAAATAAGTAATGGTTTTGCAAAACAATTGCCAAGTGTTGAATTATCGAATATGCACTAGTTAAGTAAAGATTAAAGCGGTCAACCGATATCGCGGGTAGCTAATCCGGTTTCCATGCACTAAGGAAGTTCGTACCAAAGCTGACGTAACAGAGTTCGGCATTTGCCGATGGTTTGTGCCTCCAGTTGTGTTCCTCATGGGACCCATAACTAAAATAGGCTGATATTGAACTCCGTTCGACCTCCAACCGGTTGGCTACACATTTGTGTACCGCGGAGCAGGGTTCGTCAAACCCTCAGTAGATCTACCCAACATCCCCTCGCTTCGCAAATTAATGGTACTAAATAGTTGAGGACTTTTAAGTTTTAAGGCATCCTTAGAAATCATGTGATATCATCTGGTTTAGACTTTAACCTATACTAGCCATATTAAAACCGTTTATTCCGGATCTCATTTGAACTAAAAGAGTTTAAGTGTCTGGTTTTCATTTGAAACCAAAGAGTTTAAGTATTAAATAGTTGGTTGCGGATTTCATTTGAAACCCCAAGGATGGACAGTTGCAAGTGCTTCCCATAAAACGCTCCAACTTCCATAACAGATATCCCATTTGGCGATACCTCAAAATGTCAGCGTTGTTTTCCGTTAAGTAAATTCGTTGTGACCCAAACGGGCTCACAATTAAAGGGTTAGTGAAACTCACCTTAGGTTGCTCGGCTTACACTTTAAATAATCCAATTATGATTGCTAACGAAGACCTAATAATCGCATTAAGGTCTTAGGTGTTAGGTTTTGTCTAAGCTTTAACTACGTAACTATGGCCCATAACATAGCACGTAGAAACTACGACTCGACATACCGACACACGACACCGATGGTTGATCATAAACGAGGGTTCACATTACTCAGAAATCAACGCATGTTTCATTATTGCATAATCATGTAAGTCATGGCATAACATTCAAATAAATTGCACAAGTTTGGGTTTTGGGTCTGGCATAGTTTCGCTGCTCAGTTTCGCTACGCAGTTTCGCTATATGCACGGGCAGCACTTTCGCTAGGGAATACCCGATGACACAGTTTCGCTAGCTAGATTCGCTCGAAACTGATGACACAGTTTCGCTAGCATAGATTCGCTCGAAACTGGTGACACAGTTTCGCTATCTAGTTTCGCATCGAAACTGATTTGAACTTTCGTTCAGGAGTCTATGGTTGTTTCGCTCGGTAGTTTCGTTCGAGCAATACACTTAGTTTCGCAGGCGACACTATAGTTTCGCTGTATAGTGTCGCTGGATGAATATTCAAACAGTCTGCGAAACTACAGTTTCGCCTAACGAATCTGTCAGTTTCGCTAGTCGCAGAAAACTCGTAAATTTGACAAAAAATCATTCTGATGGCTTCCATACTTCATGTAATTCAGTATCTAGCATGCATAAACATTTACCAACATTAAACAAGCAAATTTAACACCTTAAACATGGATTTTCATCATCAAATCTCCAAGAACACTTTTTAAGCATAAAATGACCTAACTAACATGAATCTTCATTATGGCATGATTTTTCACGTAAAGTTTCAGTCTTTATGCTAGATCTAACATTCCTAAGCATCATATCAGAAGATCAAACGATTCCATGAAGATTTGGTCATGCTTTAAAGTAAAACACATAAGAAATGCATAAAAAGTTCATGGGACTCACGGTTTGGTTTCCAAGCTCGATGGATGATGGTTCAAGGCTGAGATCACGGTGATTCTCAGCTGGTTCACGGCTGACCAGAAGTGATGGTTGGCGAGAGAGAGAGAGAATGGGAGTGTGTGTGTGTGTGTTTTGTGTGATGGAGCATTAAAATGAGATTTAGGGTTTTATTTCTCATTTAAATACTAAAGCCTCCTTGGTGGGCTTATCATTGGGATTTGGGCCCCCAATGATCAGTCAAGTGATTAGCCCAAGATTAACATGTATGCATACACTCTAATTATCCGGTTAAACATTAAACTAGGCAATTTAAACAATTTATCACATAATCAAGAATTTACAACTAGTCATGCTATTAATAATACTAAATCATGCGTTTAAATCACATTGCACATAATGATAATAAATAAATGAACACATAACGCATATGGACGGGTTCGGTGATCAACCAAAGGTCGTGGACGTATTCGGCCTAGTTAAGCATTAGTTACCTAAGTTAACACTTATAACGTAACTAACAGAGATTGTCTAACGGAAGTTAACCTTGGAATTCTCGGATGTCACATCATCCCCTTGTAAGCTGGAATTTTCGTCCCGAAAATTATTCTTGCGTCGTAACGTTCGCAGCCTCAGCTGTCGTTGTTGCTGTCGTTGCTGGGGAAAGAAAGCAAAAGTTTTAGGGTCGCCACATCCTCCTCCTGTTAAAGGAATTTTGGTCCCCAAAATTAAATCATACCTTGAGTTTCCGTGGACGTTTGCTCGAACAAGTGATACTTTTTCTTCATTTGATCCTCCCGTTCCCAAGTATATTCTGGTCCACGCTTTGAGTTCCATCGAACCTTCACGATCGGAATCTTGCTACGTTTGAGGGCTTTCTCCTCGCGTCCCATGATTTCTACTGGTTGCTCAATAAATCTCAGATGTTCGTTAATTTCCAATTCCTCCAAAGGAATTATTTCAGTCTCTTCAGCCAGACATTTCTTCAGATTAGAAACGTGAAACACGTTGTGAACTCCATCGAGTTTGGCAGGGAGTCGTAATCGGTAGGCCACCAGGCCTACTTCCCCAATGATTTCAAATGGACCGATATAGCGAGGATTCAGCTTTCCACGCTTTCTGAAACGTATCACTCCTTTCCAGGGAGATACCTTCAATAGTACCTTGTCGCCTACCTCGAACTTCAAAGGTTTACGGCGTTTGTCGGCATAGCTCTTTTGTCTGTCACGTGCTGCGGCTATCCGTTTTCTGATTTGAATAATTTGTTCAGTTGTATCGTGAATGATTTCCGGTCCGGTGAGTCCCTTCTCACCTGTTTCGGCCCAACACACGGGCGATCTACATTTTCTGCCATAAAGGGCTTCAAAATGCGCTGCACCGATGCTCGTATGTAGGATCGTTGATTACTCAGAGAAATAATCAGAACAAGAACTCTTTACATGCAGATCACAACCATGCGGAATGAAGTTGTATCATACTTGTTTTTACTTAAGCTTTGTTTTACTTATCCTTGTAGTTTGATTGTATTGATTGCATAAACTAGTGAACACAAGATAATAAATTTCTCGGTACTATTTGCATTAACTCAAGTTCAAACTGTTACAAGTGTAAGCACTGAAACGGGTTACAATCTGGTACTTGTGAATGAACTAGCTAACAACTATAAATAGTACTAAGGAGATCAACTACAGCCGTTGATCTCATACGGGTTAATCTAACCGTATATAAAAGTCAAACAATAAACTTACTAAAAGAACATTAGTAAACATACATAAGAGGAAATGTGCAAAATGTATTTATCTATAAGTAGGAGACGGCTAGGATGTGACTTTGGAAGAATGAAAGTTGTTGCAGGTCTGAATTCTGCAAAAGTAATATTCCAGTACTTTTCCGGTTGAACTCTTTATTCTGTTGGATAAAAGAGTTCACCCGGAAATGTTCTTCCGGTTGAGCTTCCGGTTGACCAAAGCTTCCGTTTGAGCGTTCTTCCGCTTGAACATAACTTCAACCGGAAATCTTCGTCTTGATCCGGTTGACTCAGAAAATCATTTCCTTACAATCTCCCCCTAAGATGATGCTGCCAAAATTTGTCCTCTGTATGTTGTTCTTCAAAAATTGACTATCTCCAAGAACTTCATTCTTCAGGAGATGGTGGCCTTTCAAATTGAATCCTTGTTTTGTTCAATTCTCTCATGATCCTCCTTGTTTTAAAGTCTCTGGTTGAAAGAAGTGGTCGTTTAGCAATGGACTTCTTCCTTCCAGGTGAAACACCAGAGGCAGGATTAGCAGATGGATTGACAGTTTCAGTTGGGACTTTTTCTTTCCCTTTATCTGCATGAGAAGAGGTTTGAACAGAACTTGTTGCAGCTGGCTCAGTAGGTTCAGAAGGTTTTGTTGGAGATATGGTGGGTGGTTTCATGGCTTGTGGTTGTGGAGTTGAAGAGGTGGAGTGTTTTGGTGGAGATGAAGGTTGATTATACTTCCAGGTAGGAGGACAGGGTTTAGGCTTAGCAGGGGTGATATCAGTCCAGTTATCTAACCTGTATTTTGGATGAATATACTTGGGCTTGGTAGATCTGGATCCCCTGGGCCTAGGGTTCATTCCCCTGGGTCTCTGGGAGTAAAATCTGGAAGATGGAGTGGGAACATGGGAGGCTGAGTGCTTGAGTCTTTCCAACAAGTTGGAAGGGAGAGACTCAGCAAGTAGATCAGATTCTTCAAAGGGTTCTGGCTTTATGTATGTAGATGAGGGGTTACCTGTGACTGTCTCAGATGGCAATGGCATTTGGAGACTTGGAATCACAGCAAACTCTGCTCCTTTTACTTGTTTGAGCAGCTCATCTACAATTTTACATGTGTCTTTAGCCTTCATCTTCTCTACTTCAGCAGCAGGCTTGAGACATCTGATGATGGCACATTTCTTGATTCTTTCCAATAGCTCCAAGTTGTCTAAACTCTTGTTTAAGACAGTTGGCATTTTGGAAGCTATGTTGATCAGCCTGTTTTTCTCCTGTTCATCCAGTTTAGCAAGGTCATAGACCTGCATTCTCCATTCAATTGATCTCTTCCTCGCTTCATCTACCATTCCTTCAACCACAAAATCATTAGAGAAAAGATCTAGATCTGCCAAGAAGTTGTTGTATTGAATATTTGATTTGGCTTCTTCTGATCTTATTCTGGATTGATTATCTTCCCAGTCATGGACGAAATCTTCTTCAAGTAAATCCTCCATAGTCTCTTGTTCTTCTGACTGGTCAGAATCAACCATAGTGTCTAATGCTCTTGGTTGAGGAGTTATGCAATCCTGACTCTTCTTCAGTCTGATCATCCTCCTTGATTTGTTTTGTTTCTTTCTTTTAAAGTTTAGAGGAGGCTCTGAGTCTGAAGTGGAATGCATTTGAATCAGTGTTTCAGCAATCTCAGCTTCAGTTGAGTTTTCCGGTTGAGTCTTTTCCAGTTGAGACTTTTCCGGTTGAGACCTTTCCGGTTGAGACCCTTAACCAAGCCAAGATTCACTATTCTGTTCATGTTCTTGTAGTTAACATGACATAA
>JBCNJP010012796.1:0-13299 GCA_039602395.1 Deinandra increscens subsp. villosa | reverse complement strand
GTTCGGACCAAGTTCGGCCAACCCTATATTGGCTTGAACTTGGTCTTCGTTCGATACTTCACACGACGCACATTTCATGTATCAACAGCTGACAACCTTATGAGTGCTATGCACCTCTTTTATGAACTTGAAACCTTATGAGTGCCACGCACCTCTTTGATAAACTTGAAGTGTTTTATGGGAAACACTTGTGGAACTTAAACAAACTATTTCTGGAACGAAACTGAAAACATTTTGAGATTCATGAGAATCCGGTAAACCGTTTTAATATGGCTAGTGTAGGTTAAAGTCTAAACCACATGATATCACATGATCTCTAAGGATTGCCTTTTAACTGAAAAAGTCCTCAACTTAATTGTGCTATTAATTGTAAAGCAAGGGGATGTTGGGTAGATCTACTGGAGTTTGACAAACTCCGCCTCGTGACACTGGAGGTGCACGGAGGTACAATATCAGCCTATCTGACCGTGATCCCGAGAGGACACGGGGGAGGCAAAGCCGCGATGACGTATGTCCGCAAAACAAAATAGATGATGGCGATGCCACTACAATACTTATTAGTCAGCTTTGGTACAAACTTCCTTAGTGCATGGAACAACGGATTAGCTACCCGCGATATCGGTTGAGCACTTTAATTTTACAAAACTAGTACATACCCGATAACGCATGTTACGGACATTACTTTTACTAAATCACGCTACTATGATCTTGGACTGGTGTATTATCACTGAGCATTGCTTTTCACCAATAAATATTACATAAGTATATGTTGCCACAATTATGATTATGAGACCGGGCCACTGCGTGACAAGCCCATTGTGAACTCACCAACCGTTAGGCTGACACTTGCGTGGTTTAAACTTTTGCAGATCGCTGGGGAGTATCCGGAGCGGGTTGGCATAGCACATGAAGACATTTTACTTTTGTTTAAATCAAATTGGGAATTTAAAACAATGATTTTGTAAAGCACGTGGTTAGTGCTAAGACAATATTTTCCGCTGCGTATTTTGAGACTTTATTCATGACATATATTTGGACTAACTCTGATTCGTTTAGTATTTGTAACTAATGGTTGTGGTCCTGGTTTGCTCGCACCCCTTAACGGTGTAAACTCCGTTAGTGGTTAATTTGGGGGTGTGACAACATGTATAAGGTCGGAAACTTGTCTAGATCAAAACCTTGGTGTTCATTTTCAAAACAAACACTAGATTGTGCATCAAAATCGAAAGTGACTGTTCGGTTTTCTGATCGTCCGCCGGACCACATGGTCCGCGGCGGACCATATGAACCGCTGAAGACCAACTGGTCCGCATTTGGTCCGTTTAACCAAAAGTGATCCGCGGTCAATAGTTTTTGGTCCGCCGGACCAGATGATCCGCGCGACCAAAATTGGTCCGCAAATGGTCCGCTGATAAAATTTTGAAAATTGTTGATATTTGTTGGTCATTCTGATTCTATTACATGATTTTAACGTCAGTTTGTTGTGATGATTTGTACAGATATGACTGAGTTTAAGTCAATTAGAGAACGTAACGTGTGTGCATTCTTAGATGCAGCTGAACGATGGAAACCTCATTTCCTCAACATATTTGATTTTATGAGAAGATCAAGAATTTACTATACTGCCACTCATGTTTGTACACCATATAAGGATTTGCTGGTTATGTTTTGGAATTCAGCTAAAGTGGATTGTTCAGTGGTTCCATCAGTAATCCGTGCAAGAATTCTCGAGACTGATGTGATTATTTCTGAAGCTGATGTGAGGAGGGTTTTGAGATTCAGTGATCAAGCTGATTATCCAACAGGATTTCATGAAGCTGATTTGGTAGCTTTACTCAAAAGGATAAAGTATGATGGTCAGTTGTATGTTCCATGGTATCTTAAAGCTAATCTGAGTCCTCCGTACAAATATCTCATGCATGTTATAATCAAGTGTTTTGGAAACCGAACAAGAGGTCAAGAAGAATTTGATTTAAAGGTTTTATCATTCTTTTCTACCTTGCTACTGAATAGGCAATTTAATTTCTCTGGCTGGATTTTCAAGTACATGAAAGACAACATCTTGACAAAGCAAGTGAGAAGTATTATGTATCCGAGTTTTGTGCAGATGATTTTAGATGCATTATATCCTGGTTTTCCAAAGAATCCGGGTGCAGCTTTGGAAATGCAACATATGAACAGAGTTGCTGTTGGTAAAATCCCGGTATATCAGAAGCGTAAAGGAAACAAAGCAGCTCCACCGGTTAAACGTTTAATTGGTCATCTTGCAAAACCGGATTATGTAGCTCCGGCTGATGGAGCTGCCAAACATCCTGATAGTTCTGATGACAAGTTGGAGTATGATGACAAAGGTTTTCCTATTGAGATAGCAGAAGATGAAGAAGAGAATCAGAATGTTCCTGAAGATCAAGCACAAAATATTCAACAACCTATTAATCAAGACCATGTACCTGTACAGCAACAACAACCTAAGCCTGTTGTTCATGAGAATATCGTTGAACCTGAAGCTGTTAATCTTCAAAATGATGATATGATTGATGATGCTGATATGTCTAAGGGTGATGATGCTAGTGAGAGTTCATCTGAAACCAAATCAGACTCTGGTGATTATGTCACACTTTTGCATAATACCAGAGAAATTCTAGTAAAGAGGGGTTCTAAGGCGCATATTGCCTACTTAAAGTCTTAGAATCAGGATACTTCAATATATGAGTCTAGAACCAAACAGGTTGAGGATAACGATGATGATTCTTTATATACTCTTGTGATGGAGGAACCTGTTGCAACGTCTAAGACAGTAGATAAAGGCAAAGCTCCGATGGTGGGTACTGGCAAGAATTTTAAACGAATGGCTCGGCAAAATTTATTCAGTAAAGCAAGGTTCGTTTCTGGCTGATGCTAGAAAATCTGGTCGAAGTCCGCCTAGTAAGAAGCAAAAGGTTCAGCCTCAGTCTACGGTTCCAGTGCAACTAACAACAAAGAGTGTGAATGTTCAAAGTTCTTCTGTTCCACCTGCTAGAAAGTTAATCATCAGAAGGTCGTCTACTACTACGTCTTCTGCTACTGCTTCTACCACTGCTGCTGCTACTCAATCAACCATTTCTTCTGCTGATCTGAAGCTGGCACTTCATCAAACTAGACTTGATGAGTTAGAATCAACGAATCGTCAGCAGGCAGATGAAATCAGGGGGTTAAAGAATCTAGTAAAGGAATTGGTGTCTCGGGATCAATCTAAAGATCGTGAAATTGCCAGTTTAAAATCTAGAGATGAGGAAAAGGGTCGTGAAATTGCAAAGTTACAACAACTATCACTTTCCCTGGGTGAGCAGTTAAATCTCTTGCTCAAAGCTTTACCTGCTCAGGGGGAGACAAGACCGAATCCTGATGAAGGTTGTAAAGATGATGATGTATTGAAATATTTGAATGATGATCCTGATCCTGAAGGAGGTGTAGGTTGTTAGGACCGATTTTCACTACGAGAATCTCGATCTTGAGCAAGAACATGGTTCGGATGAGAAAACTCAAAAACAAATGAAGAAGATGATGATGATGAATCATGAATAATCATAAACAAGAAAGATGATGAACATAGTCGAATGATTTCATTAATCGAATGGTTAGTTACAATCAAGAAATCATGAAGAACACTCTCTCTCTCTAGAATCCATGACTCACTCTCTCTCTAGAATGGAAATCTCACACTCTACAAGAAATTCATCATCTCCCCATTCGGAGACTCCTTTACTTGTAATGGGCACCCTCACTATATATAGTGAGGGTGACTAACGATAGAAAAACATAACTGAATTAACGAAATTACAAGTAAATGAGATAAACATAAATAATAATTAAATCAAAGTTGATTTAATTAATCCGAAGCTTGACTCGCTCGAACCGATCTTCCGTTGACTTTTACGTTGACCGTTGACCCGAACGGTTGACTTTTCCGGAAAACGGTCTTCGGTCCAAACTGCAAGCCTCGAGCATCACAACTCAGTCTCTAAATCGATTCACATGGATTCTTCAGACAAATGCTTCGGTAAACAGATTTGATGGCGTCAGTCACCATAGATTTTTGTTCCAACAATTTCCCCCTTGACTGATGCTTTCAAATCTGTTCAACTGCTGAAGAATCGCTCTGCCGTACATCTTCAATGAGAAACTGATAAACCGGAGACAATCTGTCGTAGAGATTCCCCCTCTGAATAAGCTTCTTCTGTTCTTGTTGCTCCAGTTCGAGATCCAAGTGTTCCGCTCACTCGGTTCACACGGTCGGGTACAATACTAAGAAAATGCTACATCTCGGAGTCATAACCGCAACAGACTGAATCAGATAAACCAGTAAAACATCGAACATGCTCTAACTCCGAATAATCGACCCGATAATCCAGTTCCATAATAATTCCTCTTATTTCTCTAAATCTCTCCAAAAACATCAAGTCGGAAGCGTAAAAATCTGATGTGGAGAGTCGAACCGTCGCGATCGGTTGCCTAGAGAAACCGGATAAACAATCTTGAAATTGGACAATCTCGCGAAAAACCGGAAGCCGGATGCTGACAGTTGTGAATAATCCGCGTGACTGAGGTTGGATGTGAGAATTAAAGTAAGCTGTTAAATTTCTTAAAAAAACGGTCATCCGAGAGATTTAACCGGATAAATTCCAATATTTAACTGAGATTCCAGTTAATCCGGTTAGTTGACGACAGCGCTGCATCCACTAAAAATAAAACCGTGAGATATAACGAGAAAGCCGAGTAATTAACCGGATAATAAAGCTAACCCGTCAGTGATCGATAGCAAACGTTCGCGCGACGTCAATAAACGAGAACCCCAATAAAATAGAATAAATCCGCGACTAATAAATTTTCTGAAATTCCGTCGCGGCATTATCTCGTAAGTCTTGAAAAAAAAACTGATAAGAAAATACCCGCGGTTGACGAAAATGCTGAAAATAATTCCATTAAATTAATTAAATCCTCATGAAAAACCATAATCCATGTGTATAGCCAAGAACCAATCAGAAAATAGGATGCTATAGACCACAATCCGTGTGCAGCCAGCTCAGCCAATCAGGTAAGAGCACCCAAAATGAATCAACGGACAAGATTATAACACGATCCAGCGGCTGCTAGGCAGGATCCGTGTGAAAGGCTTCTGGGCCAATCAGAAGGCCGACAACATTCAGCCTCCAACGGCTCTTTTGAAGACAGCAGGGGCCCACGAGGAATTGCTACAACCAATGAGGGATCACCAGAAAAGTCTTCAACGGCTCTTTCATCCAACAGTGGGTCCCACGCACTTTATCCTCCGCCAATCAAAACTCGACAACACAAATGTGAATGTGGGGTTTGACCGAGATACAGGAGAGAGAAACATTCTCTTAACATCCAATCAAGTTCCGACACGTCATCAGGTGTCATCCTCAATCTCCGAAACCCTAATTCTCAGTCGGAAGTCTCAGCCGGAAAAACGCAACATCGCCGGAAAAGCGTGTTATGCCCATATCTCGGCGAATACTCGATGAAAATTCAAGATTCTTATACCGATGAACTCGTATGACCATGCTCTATCAATCCTTAACGATCAGAACTCACCGAAACTGTCTCGAACGAAAACCCAGTAACAAGTCCGCTAAGCAAACAAGTACGCTAAAGCCACCAGAAGTCCGCTAAGGCACCTCTGAAGTCCGCTAAGGACTCAAGTTCGCTAAGCACAGAACAAGTACGCTAAGACAAGCTTCAAGTCCGCTAAAAACTGATGAAGTCCGCTAAGAGGAGAACAAGTCCGCTAAGACTTGAACAAGTCCGCTAAGGCAATCTTCAAACCTTCAAACACAGTTGAAGAAATCTGGAAAAATGGATGAACACGAAGAACTTACTTGTGAACTTGAATCTGCCCAAAACCGTAAGGAAAACCCGTAATGATGCACGAAATATGAAGCTGAACCATTCACGAGATTATTGTGGCCACCAACAACCCATAAACAGCAGCTAATCGGATCAAAACAGCCCTTAAATTCTGGAAATCTTCAAGAACACGAAGAACACACAGTTACACCGTCAGTGTGTGTTTTTCCAGATCCGCTCAAACGGTTGAGATTCAGACGAAACGGATGCTTCCAATGGATCCGGAATGCGTTTTCCACTGAGAATCATACCTCATATCATCCAAATCCATGAAGAAATGCCCAGAAAACGAAGAATCAAAGCTCAAAAATCTTCAAAATCTTCAAATACGGGAAAAACTTCAAAGTTCCAAAAATAACTTCGGATCTTCATTTCTCCACCAGATCTGAAGATGTAGAACACTAAATAACATCCTGATGCACTCCCAAACATGAATCCATCATCCATATCATTAGAATCCATCCAGAAATCGAAGAAAAAATAGAAAAAAGTCTCTAAAAACTAAGTTTTCTCATCTTCACCATTCAAGCTCAAAATCTCAGATTCGAGTGACCAGATTCACGGTGAGATGAATCTGATCGGTACCCGCTCTGATACCATTTGTTAGGACCGATTTTCACTACGAGAATCTCGATCTTGAGCAAGAACATGGTTCGGATGAGAAAACTCAAAAACAAATGAAGAAGATGATGATGATGAATCATGAATAATCATAAACAAGAAAGATGATGAACATAGTCGAATGATTTCATTAATCGAATGGTTAGTTACAATCAAGAAATCATGAAGAACACTCTCTCTCTCTAGAATCCATGACTCACTCTCTCTCTAGAATGGAAATCTCACACTCTACAAGAAATTCATCATCTCCCCATTCGGAGACTCCTTTACTTGTAATGGGCACCCTCACTATATATAGTGAGGGTGACTAACGACAGAAAAACATAACTGAATGAACGAAATTACAAGTAAATGTAGATAAACATAAATAATAATTAAATCAAAGTTGATTTAATTAATCCGAAGCTTGACTCGCTCGAACCGATCTTCCGTTGACTTTTACGTTGACCGTTGACCCGAACGGTTGACTTTTCCGGAAAACGGTCTTCGGTCCAAACTGCAAGCCTCGAGCATCACAACTCAGTCTCTAAATCGATTCACATGGATTCTTCAGTCAAATGCTTCGGTAAACAGATTTGATGGCGTCAGTCACCATAGATTTTTGTTCCAACAATTTCCCCCTTGACTGATGCTTTCAAATCTGTTCAACTGCTGAAGAATCGCTCTGCCGTACATCTTCAATGAGAAACTGATAAACCGGAGACAATCTGTCGTAGAGATTCCCCCTCTGAATAAGCTTCTTCTGTTCTTGTTGCTCCAGTTCGAGATCCAAGTGTTCCGCTCACTCGGTTCACACGGTCGGGTACAATACTGAGAAAATGCTACATCTCGGAGTCATAACCGCAACAAACTGAATCAGATAAACCAGTAAAACATCGAACATGCTCTAACTCCGAATAATCGACCCGATAATCCAAATCCATAATAATTCCTCTTATTTCTCTAAATCTCTCCAAAAACATCAAGTCGGAAGCGTAAAAATCAGATGCGGAGAGTCGAACCGTCGCGATCGGTTGCCTAGAGAAACCGGATAAACAATCTTGAAATCGGACAATCTCGCGAAAAACCGGAAGCCGGATGCTGACAGTTGTGAATAATCCGCGTGACTGAGGTTGGATGCGAAAATTAAAGTAAACTGTTAAATTTCTTCAAAAAACGGTCATCCGAGAGATTTAACCGGATAAATTCCAATATTTAACTGAGATTCCAGTTAATCCGGTTAGTTGACGACAGCGCTGCATCCACTAAAAATAAAACCGTGAGATATAACGAGAAAGCCGAGTAATTAACCGGATAATAAAGCTAACCCGTCAGTGATCGATAGCAAACGTTGCGCGCGACGTCAATAAACGAGAACCCCAATAAAATAGAATAAATCCGCGACTAATAAAATTTTCTGAAATTCCGTCGCGGCATTATCTCGTAAGTCTTGAAAAAAACTGATAAGAAAATACCCGCGTGTTGACGAAAATGCTGAAAATATTCAATTAGATGTAATTAAATCTCCATAGAAAAACCATAATCCATGTGTAATAGCCAATGAACCAATCAGATAAATTGAGGATGCTATAGACCACAATCCGTGTGCAGCCAGCTTCAGCCAATCAGGTAAGAGCACCCAAAATGTAATCAACGGACAAGATTATAACACGATCCAGCGGCTGCTAGGCAGTGATCCGTGTGAAAGGCTGCTGGGCCAATCAGATGAGGCCGACAACATACTCAGCCTCCAACGGCTCTTTTGAAGATCAGCAGGGGCCCACGAGGAATTGCTACAACCAATGAGTGATCACCAGAAAAGTCTATCAACGGCTCTTTCATCCAACAGTGGGTCCCACGCAGCTTTATCCTCCGCCAATCAAAACTCGACAACACAAATTGAATGTGGGATTTGACCGAGATACAGGAGAGAGAAACATTCTCTAACATCCAATCAAGTTCACGCCACGTCATCAGGTCGTCATCCTCAACCTCACGAAACCCTAATCTCAGTCGGAAGTATCTAGCCGGAAAAACGACAACATCGCCGGAAAAGCGTATTATGCCCATATCTCGGCGAATACTCGATGAAAATTCACGATTTTTATACCGATGAACTCGTATGACCATGCTCTATCAACCCTTAACGATCAGAACTCACCGAAACTGTCTCGAACGAAAACCCAGTAACAAGTCCGCTAAGCAAACAAGTACGCTAAAGCCACCAGAAGTCCGCTAAGGCACCTCTGAAGTCCGCTAAGGACTCAAGTTCGCTAAGCACAGAACAAGTACGCTAAGACAAGCTTCAAGTCCGCTAAAAACTGATGAAGTCCGCTAAGAGGAGAACAAGTCCGCTAAGACTTGAACAAGTCCGCTAAGGCAATCTTCAAACCTTCAAGACACAGTTGAAGAAATCTGGAAAAATGGATGAACACGAAGAACTTACTTGTGAACTTGAATCTGCCCAAAACCGTAAGGAAAACCCGTAATGATGCACGAAATATGAAGCTGAACCATTCACGAGATTATTGTGGCCACCAACAACTCCATAAACAGCAGCTAATCGGATCAAAACAGCCCTTAAATTCTGGAAATCTTCAAGAACACGAAGAACACACACGTTACACCGTCAGTGTGTGTTTTTCCAGATCCGCTCAAACGGTTGAGATTCAGACGAAACGGATGCTTCCAATGGATCCGGAATGCGTTTTCCACTGAGAATCATACCTCATATCATCCAAATCCATGAAGAAATGCCCAGAAAACGAAGAATCAAAGCTCAAAAATCTTCAAAATCTTCAAATACGGGAAAAACTCCAAAGTTCCAAAAATAACTTCGGATCTTCATTTCTCCACCAGATCTGAAGATGTAGAACACTAAATAACATCCTGATGCACTCCCAAACATGAATCCATCATCCATATCATCAGAATCCATCCAGAAATCGAAGAAAAAATAGAAAAAAGTCTCTAAAAACTAAGTTTTCTCATCTTCACCATTCAAGCTCAAAATCTCAGATTCGAGTGACCAGATTCACGGTGAGATGAATCTGATCGGTACCCGCTCTGATACCATTTGTTAGGACCGATTTTCACTACGAGAATCTCGATCTTGAGCAAGAACATGGTTCGGATGAGAAAACTCAAAAACAAATGAAGAAGATGATGATGATGAATCATGAATAATCATAAACAAGAAAGATGATGAACATAGTCGAATGATTTCATTAATCGAATGGTTAGTTACAATCAAGAAATCATGAAGAACACTCTCTCTCTCTAGAATCCATGACTCACTCTCTCTCTAGAATGGAAATCTCACACTCTACAAGAAATTCATCATCTCCCCATTCGGAGACTCCTTTACTTGTAATGGGCACCCTCACTATATATAGTGAGGGTGACTAACGACAGAAAAACATAACTGAATGAACGAAATTACAAGTAAAGTGAAATAAACATAAATAATAATTAAATCAAAGTTGATTTAATTAATCCGAAGCTTGACTCGCTCGAACCGATCTTCCGTTGACTTTTACGTTGACCGTTGACCCGAACGGTTGACTTTTCCAGAAAACGGTCTTCGGTCCAAACTGCAAGCCTCGAGCATCACAACTCAGTCTCTAAATCGATTCACATGGATTCTTCAGTCGAATGCTTCGGTAAACAGATTTGATGGCGTCAGTCACCATAGATTTTTGTTCCAACAATTTCCCCCTTGACTGATGCTTTCAAATCTGTTCAACTGCTGAAGAATCGCTCTGCCGTACATCTTCAATGAGAAACTGATAAACCGGAGACAATCTGTCGTAGAGATTCCCCCTCTGAATAAGCTTCTTCTGTTCTTGTTGCTCCAGTTCGAGATCCAAGTGTTCCGCTCACTCGGTTCACACGGTCGGGTACAATACTGAGAAAATGCTACATCTCGGAGTCATAACCGCAACAAACTGAATCAGATAAACCAGTAAAACATCGAACATGCTCTAACTCCGAATAATCGACCCGATAATCCAAATCCATAATAATTCCTCTTATTTCTCTAAATCTCTCCAAAAACATCAAGTCGGAAGCGTAAAAATCAGATGCGGAGAGTCGAACCGTCGCGATCGGTTGCCTAGAGAAACCGGATAAACAATCTTGAAATCGGACAATCTCGCGAAAAACCGGAAGCCGGATGCTGACAGTTGTGAATAATCCGCGTGACTGAGGTTGGATGCGAAAATTAAAGTAAACTGTTAAATTTCTTCAAAAAACGGTCATCCGAGAGATTTAACCGGATAAATTCCAATATTTAACTGAGATTCCAGTTAATCCGGTTAGTTGACGACAGCGCTGCATCCACTAAAAATAAAACCGTGAGATATAACGAGAAAGCCGAGTAATTAACCGGATAATAAAGCTAACCCGTCAGTGATCGATAGCAAACGTTGCGCGCGACGTCAATAAACGAGAACCCCAATAAAATAGAATAAATCCGCGACTAATAAAATTTTCTGAAATTCCGTCGCGGCATTATCTCGTAAGTCTTGAAAAAAAAACTGATAAGAAAATACCCGCGGTTGACGAAAATGCTGAAAATAATTCAATTAGATGTAATTAAATCCTCATGAAAAACCATAATCCATGTGTAATAGCCAAGAACCAATCAGAAAATAGGAGCTATAGACCACAATCCGTGTGCAGCCAGCTCAGCCAATCAGGTAAGAGCACCCAAAATGAATCAACGGACAAGATTATAACACGATCCAGCGGCTGCTAGGCAGGATCCGTGTGAAAGGCTTCTGGGCCAATCAGAGGCCGACAACATTCAGCCTCCAACGGCTCTTTTGAAGATCAGCAGGGGCCCACGAGGAATTCGCTACAACCAATGAGGCGATCACCAGAAAAGTCTTCAACGGCTCTTTCATCCAACAGTGGGTCCCACGCACTTTATCCTCCAGCCAATCAAAACTCGACAACACAAATTGAATGTGGGGTTTGACCGAGATACAGGAGAGAGAAACAATTCTCTATACATCCAATCAAGTTCCGACACGTCATCAGGTCGTCATCCTCACATCTCACGAAACCCTAATTCTCAGTCGGAATATCTAGCCGGAAAAACGCAACATCGCCGGAAAAGCGTGTTATGCCCATATCTCGGCGAATACTCGATGAAAATTCACGATTCTTATACCGATGAACTCGTATGACCATGCTCTATCAACCCTTAACGATCAGAACTCACCGAAACTGTCTCGAACGAAAACCCAGTAACAAGTCCGCTAAGCAAACAAGTACGCTAAAGCCACCAGAAGTCCGCTAAGGCACCTCTGAAGTCCGCTAAGGACTCAAGTTCGCTAAGCACAGAACAAGTACGCTAAGACAAGCTTCAAGTCCGCTAAAAACTGATGAAGTCCGCTAAGAGGAGAACAAGTCCGCTAAGACTTGAACAAGTCCGCTAAGGCAATCTTCAAACCTTCAAACACAGTTGAAGAAATCTGGAAAAATGGATGAACACGAAGAACTTACTTGTGAACTTGAATCTGCCCAAAACCGTAAGGAAAACCCGTAATGATGCACGAAATATGAAGCTGAACCATTCACGAGATTATTGTGGCCACCAACAACCCATAAACAGCAGCTAATCGGATCAAAACAGCCCTTAAATTCTGGAAATCTTCAAGAACACGAAGAACACACACGTTACACCGTCAGTGTGTGTTTTTCCAGATCCGCTCAAACGGTTGAGATTCAGACGAAACGGATGCTTCCAATGGATCCGGAATGCGTTTTCCACTGAGAATCATACCTCATATCATCCAAATCCATGAAGAAATGCCCAGAAAACGAAGAATCAAAGCTCAAAAATCTTCAAAATCTTCAAATACGGGAAAAACTCCAAAGTTCCAAAAATAACTTCGGATCTTCATTTCTCCACCAGATCTGAAGATGTAGAACACTAAATAACATCCTAGATGCACTCCCAAACATGAATCCATCATCCATATCATCAGAATCCATCCAGAAATCGAAGAAAAAATAGAAAAAAGTCTCTAAAAACTAAGTTTTCTCATCTTCACCATTCAAGCTCAAAATCTCAGATTCGAGTGACCAGATTCACGGTGAGATGAATCTGATCGGTACCCGCTCTGATACCATTTGTTAGGACCGATTTTCACTACGAGAATCTCGATCTTGAGCAAGAACATGGTTCGGATGAGAAAACTCAAAAACAAATGAAGAAGATGATGATGATGAATCATGAATAATCATAAACAAGAAAGATGATGAACATAGTCGAATGATTTCATTAATCGAATGGTTAGTTACAATCAAGAAATCATGAAGAACACTCTCTCTCTCTAGAATCCATGACTCACTCTCTCTCTAGAATGGAAATCTCACACTCTACAAGAAATTCATCATCTCCCCATTCGGAGACTCCTTTACTTGTAATGGGCACCCTCACTATATATAGTGAGGGTGACTAACGACAGAAAAACATAACTGAATGAACGAAATTACAAGTAAAGTGAGATAAACATAAATAATAATTAAATCAAAGTTGATTTAATTAATCCGAAGCTTGACTCGCTCGAACCGATCTTCCGTTGACTTTTACGTTGACCGTTGACCCGAACGGTTGACTTTTCCGGAAAACGGTCTTCGGTCCAAACTCGCAAGCCTCGAGCATCACAACTCAGTCTCTAAATCGATTCACATGGATTCTTCAGTCAAATGCTTCGGTAAACAGATTTGATGGCGTCAGTCACCAAGATTTTTGTTCCAACAATTTCCCCCTTCATTGTT